>PJEM01018324.1:0-19131 GCA_004023845.1 Helogale parvula | reverse complement strand
AAGAATGAAATCTGGCCATTTGTAGGAAAGTGGATGGACCTCGAGGGTGTCATGCTAAGCGAAATAAGTCAGGCAGAGAAGGACAGATACCATATGTTTGCACTCATAGGTCTAACAGGGGAGACCTGGCAGGGGACCATGGGGAGAGGAAGGGGGAAAGAGAGCGGGGAAGAGTGAGGGACACAGATCAAGGGAGACTACTGAATACTGGAGACGAACCATGGACTGAAGGGGGAGGGGGAGGGGGTGATGGTCATGGTGGGGGGCATTTGTGGGGAGAAGCACTGGGTGTTATATGGAAACTAATATGACAATAAACTATTTAAAAAAATAAATTAAAAAAAAAACAAACTAGTCTTTCAAGCGACTGGTTCATAGCTTAGCCCTATGTTGAAAACAGGTCTCCTTGCTCGGAACAGCACCCCAGCCTCTCGATGCCCTGTGCAGCCCGGAGAGGGGTGTCCCCATTTCGGGTACTCTTCCCTCAAGCAATGCTTTTTCAAGTGTTGTTTTTAATACTCCAGTATGAATTTGGAGATCACACTGCCAAACACCGAGACAGGTTCTGACCCACAGTCGGTGGCAGGAAGGCGTTTCTTTGTGAGCAGGAGTTTGCAGACCTCAAGGCCACATGCGCCACGGTGCAGGAGCGCGAGGGCCCTGCGACCTCCAGGGCCCGCGGCCGTGCCAAGTACTCGCAACTCATCTCCATTCCCTGGCAGACACTGTCCCTGCACCCTGCCTTTCTACAATCTGCTCAAGACTGATGTCTAAAGTGACACAATCACACACACAAGACAGCTGTCATAAGGGGGGACAGCAGATGAGGAGGGTAGTGGGCAGAGCACCACAGTCCAGCCCAAAATTCAGACCTCGCCTCGAAGGGGCTTCCGTCCTCTTCACCTAGGAAATCCCCGCCCAGAGCCCCAGCCGGCCGTGCAGCAGCAGCTCTGCCCATCCAGCCCCAGCGGCGCAGGCGACACGTGGCCACCGGCTCTCAAAGCAGCCCGTGCGTCTCCTTTGCCCACTGAAACCGAGCACGCTGGACCCCAGAGCAGGTGGTCACACTCTCAACACCATGTCGGAGCCACGGTCCTCCCTGGGTCCTATCTCCACGCGGGGCCCCCACCCAGCCTGGGAAGGAGCTGCCTCCAGGTGGCCCGATGTGCCGCCGTCCTGTCTCGGGGCGACTGAATGAAGCGTGTGCTCTCCGGCCCCAACACAGCGCCCTGCGTGCCCCTTCCCGGGGAAGGCCCACGTCCCCGGCCGAGGCTCCTCCTCAGCTGAGGCCCCGTCCTCTAATGAGCTGCGCCATCAGGGCTGCTGGTGACCACCTCCCCAGTCATAAAATCTTGATGATTCTTTCTGGCTCTTCAAGATAAGCCAGAGCACACCTGACTTCAGCCTGTCACCTCCACCCCTCCTGCAACAGAGACGCCGTGTTACGTCACCTTGTGGGAAGCCTCCCCTTCATCTCCCCAGAGCACCCACCAGGCCAGCGAGGACATGTCTCAACCTGGGTCTGCTCCCTCCCAGTCTCCCAGGCAGGAAGCAGCAAGCTCGCCCACAGCAGGGTGTGACAAACGTGAGGGTGGTTCGCAGAAAGCCCCTTTCGTGAACTCCCACCCTCACTCACTGCATCGTGGCCCCTAACTACGAGGCTCGTGTTCTTTGCCAGCTGAGCCACTCCCTGGCCCTCAGGAGGTGGAGCAGGACAGAGGGCAATGGTCTCACAAGTGCACTGCACTAATGCCCCTGCCCATGGGCGGTTCTGTCCCCAGGCCCGTGGTACTTAGGATACGCACAGCTTGGCCCCTCCTGACAGCCTGTCACTCCCCTGTCAGATTCGCATGCCTGAGGCACAGCCTGTGTCCGCAGAGGACTGCCACCTCAGGAGGGTGACAGTGACAGGCTGTCCTAGGTCTGCCGTGACCCTGCAGGTCCGTCCTAGCAAGCCCCCCGGATGCTCCCCTCTGGCTTCTCCGTGCTCCCTGGCCAAACCATCTGGGACCTCCGGCCCCTCCTACCACAAACCCTTCACGGAGAGTGGAGCTTTCTCCTCCTGCCCAAGAACTAGGAGGGAGAATAAAGAGACGTACAGGAGACTAAATTGTTGTCCCTTAAACAACATTCAGATTTGGAACGCTGGCTCTCATTGGCCCTTCAGGACAAATCCAGTGGGCACAGAACAGAGAAGGTGTGCACACTCCCCCCTACACTTCTGTGCACGTCTCACCCCATTCTGACCTGCACAGAACCAATGCGGTCTTCTGTTCAAAACTAAGAAACATTTTCCAAGGCACCAATGCCATGTTCTGAACTCAGAGCCCGAGGACTGGCATGCAACTTCTGGTTTCACTGAGACAAAGTCGTCTCCTGGTCCTGTTTCCCAGCAGAAAACGCTCTGTGGACAG
This sequence comes from Helogale parvula, assembly GCA_004023845.1. Taxonomy (NCBI): domain Eukaryota; kingdom Metazoa; phylum Chordata; class Mammalia; order Carnivora; family Herpestidae; genus Helogale; species Helogale parvula. The sequence goes on along the minus strand of PJEM01018324.1, from coordinate 16,717 downwards.
AAGAACTGCCGCATCTTCCTCTGACACGTGTCTTCTGGTCCCATGGTTCAGGCTGATAACCCTAGAGTTTCCGTGGGCTGGTGAGGTGAGGGCGCACCACCTGCCAGGTCGCAGCCTGAATGCCTGAGATGGTAGGCGGCCCAATCCCAGCAGTGCCAACATGGCACACGGAAGACTCCGCTGCCCTGCACACACCTCTACCAGCAGGGCTCCCTCCTGGGTGCGCACCTGCACGGACCCTCGCTGAACCCCCAGGCTTGCGCTCAGGGCCCTCAGCCTCAAAAGGGACTGCTGGGCCCCAGGGGCTAGGACAAAGCACACCTACTGACAAGACAGCTTGTCTCCCATTGATTATTACTGCAGTAACTTCAAACTCACACAGAAAGGTTTCCAGTACAATTAAAACGAGCCGCTTACGTGTCAAACATCCAAAGGACATTATTAATGTGAATACTGTTTATTCACTTAATATGCATTCAAGTGTGTGTTAAGAAACGGTATGTGGTGGCACGTGTCTGCATCAGCAGTATTTGAAATGACGTTCCTACGCCATCAGGTGACCGAAAGGGCAGAGATGCCTGTCTCTTCGTTTGCATGGTTTTCCTCTGCGCACCAGCTCTGTTTTGGGAGACATCAGGCTACACACTTAAGTAGAAAAGTCTCAACCCTAAATGTGAAGAGAAACCATAAGAAACAGCAACCGACCACATGAGAACCGCACAAAGGCAACCGTCTAGTTACTGCAGTGCCAAGAGCCAGGCTCCGTGTGCTCAGCAGCCTGCGAATTCTCCCCGACGGTGATTCTGACACGAATGATGACAGAATTTGGACGGCTTGGAGCCCTGAAGTCAGGTAACCAGCCCTTTGCATTTCCCAAAGACCTCAACCCACTGAGTTTAACATCAGCTGAAGAGGAGCATCATAAGCCGAGTAGGCTTTCAGGTTAACTGGAGCAAAATGAACCATGGTGCCAAGGGATCCCTTAGGAGAATGTAACTATCCATTCATTCAATCCCCAAACTTCCACATTTCTCAATCGTGAAGATCACAGGACTTGAGGCTTTGAGGAAGCACTTTACGGGGTGTCTACCGCGCACCTGGAGTGCTAGCAGCTGCCAGGAAGCCCTCTCCCCTTAAACCTTTCATGGAGTTTCTGTCGCTCTGCCTCACCGTGGACCATCATGCACATGGGCAGAAAACCTTGTGCTGATATGTGGGATGAGTTCAACGTGTTTCTTATATTTGGATACACTGTAAGAGCAAGATCTGGAATTACAGCTGACAAGTCAGAGGTGAACATGCGCCTCGATCATGTCCAAACACCAAAACATAAGCAACCACCAACATCCCCTGAAATAAAAACGCTATCATTTATCCAGATTTCGAGTGTAATGACACTGAAGAATGAGCTATTCAAACACTTATTGACAGATCACCAGGCTTAATGTTCTCTTTTCAAAAAGTTCAGACATAACTGACATGTAACATTCTAGTAGTTTCAGGGGTATAATATGATGATTCGATATTTGTATACACTGCAAAATCATCACTACAAAAGAAAAGTTGAGAACTTTTAAGATTTACTCTCTTGGCAACTTACAAATGTGCACAAAGTGTCACTGAATGTGTCACCGTGCTCCGTGTCGTACCCCCGAGACTTACTTATTTTATTACCAGAAGTCTGTACTTCTTCCCTCTCATCAGCCATTTCACCCACCCCACAACCACCACCACTGGCACCACCCAATCTGTCCTGTTTCCTTAAGTTCTGTTTGTTCATTTGTTTTCTTAGATTCCGTATCTAAGAGAAATCAAATGGGGTTTGTCTTTCTGTGTCTGACTTACTTCACTTAGCATAGTATCTTCAGGATCTCTCCAGGTTGTTCTAAATGGCAAGATTTCATTCTTTTTTTTTAATGGTTGAATATTATCCCATTGGTACATACATATCATCTTATCTTTAGACATTAATCCACAGATGGACACTTGAGTTGTTTTCATATCTTGACTATTGTAAAGAATGCTGCAATGGATATTGGGTATATAGATCTTTTTGAATCAGTGTATTCACCTTTTTTTAAAGAAAAATACCTACTGTAATTGTTGGATCATAAGGTAATACTATTTTTAATTTTTTAGGCACTTTCATAGTTGCTATTTCTTGTCTTTTTGATATTAGCCATTTTAGCAGGATGAGGTGATACCTCATTGTGATTTTGGTTCCTATTTCTATTTGGTTCCTATTAGTGAGCTGAGCATCTTTGTGCCTATGTGTGTCTGTGTGTCTCCTTTGGAAGAATGTCTAGTCAGATCTTCTCCCTATTTTTTAATGGGACTGTTTCTCTTGCTATTGAGTTGTATGAATTCTTCATGTATGTCAGATATTAATCACTTATCACGTACACAATATGCAACTATTTTCTCCCACTCTGTAGGATGACAGCGGATAGCTTCCTCTGCTGTGCATAAGGTTTGTAGTTTCATGTGGTCCCACTTGCATGTTTTTGCTTCTGTTGCCTTTGTTTTTGGTGTCAAATCCAAAAAAAATCATCACAAGACCGATGTCAAGGAACTTATTGCCTAAGTTTTCTTCTAGAAGTTTTATGATTTCAGGTTTTACATTCAAGGGGTAAGATGCGGTCTACTTTCATTCTTTTGCCCGCAGTTGTCCAACTTCTCCAACATCATTTATTGAAGAGACTGTCCTTTCCCTATTGTATATTCTCAGATCATCTGTCCTAAATTAATTGACCATATATATGTGGGTTTACTTCTGGGCTATTTTACTCCACAGATCTATGTGTCTTTTTTTGCCGATACCATACTGTTTTAATTACTATAGTTTTGTGATACAGTTTGAGCCCAAGCTTTGCTCTTCTTACTCAACTGTTCTGGCCATTTGTGCTCTCCTGTAGTACCATACAAATTTTTGGAATGTGTGTTCTATTTCTGTGATCAGTGCCACTGGAATTTTAACAGGGATGGTGCTGAATACCGTAGATTTCTTTAGGTAATAAAGACATTTTAACAGTATTATTTCTCTCAATCCCTAAGTATGGAATGTCTTTCCATTCATTTGTGTCTTCCTCAATTTTGTTCATCAAAGTCTTATAATTTTCACAGTATGGGTCTTTCAGCTCCTTGGTTAAATTAATCCTAGGCATTTTATTCTTTTTGATGTAACTATAAATGAAATTGTTTTTCTTAATTTCTCTGATAGTTCACTATTAGTGTATAGAAACGCAACCAATTTTTATATGCTGATTTTCTATCCTGCAACTTTACTCAATTCACTAAAAAGTTCTAAGAGTTTTTTGGGGAGTCCTTAAGGTTTTCTATATATAAAATCATGCCATCCTCAAATAGAGATAGTTTTACTTCTTCCTTAGTAATTAGATGCCTTTTACATCTTTTTCTTGCCAAACTGCTATGCCCAGGACTTCCAATACTATGTTGGATAGAAATGGCAAGAAGGGGTTGATCTTAGAAGAAAAACTTTCAGCTTTTCACAACTGAGTAAAAGGTTAGCTGTGGGTTTGTCATATATGGCTTCTATTATGTTGAAGTACATTCCCTTTACACTCATTTTGCTGAGCTGTTTACTCAAAAAATAGATGTTGACGAATAGACATTTCTCCAAGGATGACATACAGATGCCAACAGACACAAGAAAACATGTCCAACATCACTGCCCATCAGGGAAATGCAAATCAAAACTACAATGAAATATCACCTCATACCTGTCAAAACGGTTAAAATAAACAACACGAGGAACAACAGGTATTGGCAAGGATGTGGAGAAAGGGGAACCCTCTGCACTGCTGGTGGGAATGCAAACTGGTACAGCTGCTCTGGAAAACAGTATGAAAGTTCCTCCCAAAGCTAAAAATAGAACTATCCTATGATGCAGCAATCGCACTAGGGTATTTACCCAAAAAATACAAAAATACTAATTCAAAGGGATACACACATCCCTATGTTTATAGCAGCATTATCTACAATAGCCAAACTATGGAAACAACCCAAGTGTCCATCGACTGATAAAGGGATAAAGATGTGGTGTGCATCTATATACATATATACATATGCGCAACGGAAAATCAGTCATAAGAAAGAAAGAAACCTTGCCATTTGCAATGACATGGATAGAGCTAGAGATCGTTATGCTAAGTGAAGTGAGAGAAAGACAAATATCACATGATTTCACTCCTATGTGGAAATGAAGAAACAAAACAAGGGCGGGGAGAGGGCAGAGGGCAGAAGGCAGAGGTAAGCCAAGAACAAGACTCTCAACTATGGAGGACACACTGACGGTGTTATCGGGGGAAGCTGGGGTTAACAGGTGATGGGGATTAAGGAGTGAGCTGGTTGCGATTACCATCAGGGGTTTATGGAAGTGTTGAATCATTACACTGTAAACCTGAAATTGATACAACAACACTATATGTTAACGGGAATTTAAGTAAAAACTTTTTTAAAAAGCATGTGGAATTTCGCCAATGCTGCTTCTGTGTTTATGATCATAGGATTATCTTTCATTTTGGTGATGTAGTATATCACATTGATTCACAAATGCTGGTCCTTCTGTGCATCACTGAAATAAATCCCACTAAATAATGGAATCTGATCCGTTTAAAAGGTGAAAGAGTTATGCAATCTGAAGAGAAACTAGGGTATGAATATGATCCTTTTGATGTGTTACTGAATTGTTTGCTAATATTTTGTTGAGGATTTTACATCTATGTTCATCAAGGATATCTGGCCTGTAATTTTATTTTCTTGTGGCATCTCTGCCTGATGTTGGTATCAGGGTAACACTGATAATGTAAAATGAGTTTGGAAGTTTCTTTTGCTCTTAAGATTTTGGAAGAGTTGGAGGAGGAGAGGTATTAAATCATTTTGAATGTTTGGCAGAATTCACCAGTGAAGCTATTTGATCCTGGACTTCTGTTTCCTGGAGGTTTTTGATAACTGAGTCAATCTCCTTACTGCTAACCTGTATTCAGCTTTTCTACTTCATGATTCAGCCTTGGAAGAGTGTACGCTTATGTAATTTATCCAATTCTAGGAGTCCAATTTCTTGAAAAATAGTTATTCGTGGTAGTATCTACTACTCCTAACCCTTTGTCTTTCTGTGGCATCGGTTAGAACTTGTTTCATTTCTGATTATAGTCAAGTCCTATTCTCTTGTTTTCTTGCTGAGTCTAGGTAAAGGTGTATGAAACATGTTTACCCTTTGAAAGAATCAGCTTCGTGGTGTCACTGATTTTTTTTCTGTATTCTTTTTAGTCTCTATATCATGTATTCCCACAATGATTTGCTACTTACTTCCTTCTACTAACAGGCTTCATTTGCTTTTCTTCTAGTTCCTTAAAGTTCCAAATTAGATTATTAGAGACTTTTCTCACGGACTGAGGTAGGTCTGTACTGCTGTGGCCTTCCTTCTTAGAGCCACGTCTGCTGAGTTCCACAGCTTCTGAAGTTCGGTTAGCGTTTAAGTTCGTCTCAAGCCGCTTCCTGACTTTTCCTTTGATTTCGTCATGGACCCAGCAGTTGTTCAGAAGCATACGGTTTAAACCCCACATATTTGTGAATTTTCCAATTTTCTTCTTGTAATTGACTTACAGTTTCATACCATTCTGGGTTAGAAAAGATGCTTGATAAGATTTCAGTCTTGATTTATTGATACTTATTTTGTGGCCTAACATGTGATCTATCCTGGCTAGAGAACATTGAGAAGAACACTGAGAAGCAATTCTCCTGCTTGTGGATGGAGTGTTCAGTATAAATCAAGTCCACTGATGTCAGTGGGATATTGACGTCCCTACTACTGAATTGCATTTCTCCCTCCAGGTCTGTTAAAATTTGCTTTATAGATTTAGGCGCTCCTATATTGGGTACATAAATGCTTATAAATGTTATGCCTTCTTTGTGGACTGACCCCTTCATCATTATGTATCACCCCTTGTCTCCTATTACAGGCTTTGGGTTTGTGTTTTGTCTGATAGAACTACAGCTCTGCCTCTTTCTTTCCATCCCCAGTTCCATGAAGTGTCTTTCTGCAACCCCTCACTTTCCTCCGTGTGCGTCCTTACATTTGAATGGAGTCCCTTGTAGGCAGCAGATCCACTGTTCTTGGTTTTTTCTCATTAACCCACTCTGTGTCTTTTGATTAGAGAATTCAGTCCTTCTACATTTAAAGTAATTATTGGTAAGTAGGTACTTATTGCCATTTTGGTAATTGTTTTCTGTAGCTTTTTTAGTTGGGACTCTCTGTTCCTTCTTCACTTTTTTGTGGTTTGATGACTTTTCTTTAGTGTTACACTTAGATTTCTTACCCTTTGTATTCTGTGTATCTACTAAAAGCGTTTGCTTTTTGATCACTATAAGACTCATACATAACAGTCTACAGACACACACGCACACACTTAATTATATGTCTGTGTATTTATATATTAAGTTTAAACATACTCTAAAACTCTGAGTTTTTACCTGTCTCCCCAACATGTTTAATGTTTGATGTCACATTTACATCTCTTTACTTTGTGCATGCCCTAAGTATTGTAATTTTCCTGATTTTTATTACTTTTGTCTCTTTAGCCTTCATTCTAGTTTTATAAGTAATTAATCCATTACCTTTATTCTACATTTACCTTTACCCATGAGATTTATACTCTCCAGTGTTTGTTACTAATCAAGGCCCTTTCACTGTAACATTTCTCCCAGGGACCGTTCAGTGGTGATGAGTTCCTTTAGGGTTTGGCTGTCTAGAAAACTATCCCTTCTTCAATTCTGAATGATGGCTCTTGCTGGGCAGACTATCCTTGGTTGTAGGTTTTCTTTTCAGTACTTTGAATATATCCTGCCACTCCCTTCTGCGTTGCAAGGTTTCTGCTGAAAACCTGCTGACCATCTTAGCAGTTTCCTTCTTTGGTACAAGTTGTTTTTCTCTCTGCTGGTCTTAAGATTCTCTTGTTAGCATCTGACATTTTAGTTATAATGTACCTTGGTGTGAACTACGTGGATTTATCTTATTTACAGCTCTCCAGGCTTCATGGACCTGGATGTCTGTTTCCCTCCCCAGGTTAGGAACGTTTTCTGCCCCTTTTTCTTTTCTGGGACACCCATATTGTGAATGCTGTTCTGACTGAATTTGTCCTAGAGGACCCTCAAGCTACCTTAAATTTTTCTTGGTTTCTTTTTGCTGCTCTGTGTGAGGTCTATTGTTCTATCTTCTTTTTTTTTTATATATATAGTTTTTATTTATTTTTGAAAGACAGAGAAAGACGGCACGAGCAGGGGAGGGTCAGAGAGGGAGACACAAAATCTGAAGACAGGCTCCAGGCTCTGAGCTAGCTGTCAGCACAGAGCCCGACACAGGGCTCAAACCCACAAACCGTAAGATCATGACCTGAGGTGGAGCCAGACGCTAAATGGACTGAGCCCCCCAGGCGCCCCATTGTTCTGTCTTCTTGATGGCTGCTGCTTCCTTCTGCTTCTTTTAGAGAGAACTTCGAGGGCATTCTTCAGCTCCGTAGCTGTATTCCTTTTATATGTTTTCATTAAAATTTTTTTTATTATTTATTTTTGAGACAGAGACAGAGAGAAAGAGAGAGAGAAAATGCACAAGAGGAGAAGGGGCAGAGAGAGAGGGAGACACAGAATTCGAAGCAGTCTCCAGGCTCCTAGCTGTCAGCACAGTGCCTGATGTGAGGCTCGAACTCATGGACCACGAGATCATGACCTGAGCTGGAGCTGGACGTTTACCCAGCTAAGCCACCAGGTGGCCCCCCCTTTGCTGTATCGGTAAGTGGGGTGAATCCTGTCCGGTGTTCCGTCCTATTCTCCATCTGCCTGTTGAGGTTCTGTGTTCATCCTTTCTTCTCCTGAGTTCCATGAGCTTCTTTATGACCATTACTTTGAACTCCTAATCAGGTAAAGTATTTATCTCTGTTCATTAAGGTTTTATCTTGTTCTTTCTTCCAGAACATGTTCCTCCGTTAGCTCATTTTGTTGGAGTCTGTATTGAGCAGAGCAGCCACCTCTCCCAGTCTGGAAGGAGTGGGCTGTGGAAGTAGGGACCCTGCTGTTCAGCCTTGCCCTGGGTTGTCTCCTGAACCCTTTTGATCGTCTAAGCAGCCAGATGCACTCCCCGCATGTGCCCACTGTTGAGGGTGTGCCAAGACCGGTCCACGTTCCAGAGGGAAGAATCCCACTGAGCACTAGTACAGGCTGACTGGCAGCCAGGCCTTCAGGCAGCAGCTTCTAAAGTATGCGGATACAGACAGTCCTGTGGGACCACAGTCCTGTGGGACCACAGTCCCGAACCCTGCCAGCCTCCCGACTGGGATGTCTGGAGGTGTGTCCTGGGCTACACTTGCAAAAACCGGGGCTCCTTTCTAGCAGGTGCCGCTAAGCTGTAGCAAAGTCAAGGGAAAGGGCGAAGTTGTCCCCCGTCTATGTTCCCTGGGAGCACCTCCAGTCTCCACATGCATGGCAGACCTGACACTTGTACCTCAGGCTGCGCGCCAGGACAGGTAAACAGACCTCCCTCCCAGAAAGACCAGGCATGTGTTTCGGTCTGCTGTCTGTGCAGCGCTCCACACGGCCACCTGTCAGAATGGCCCCTCTGAGTGATACAGTCCTACAGGGCCCAGCAGGTGTGCGAGCCCCCGGCTCCCAGTGCCAGGTGGTCACGGGTGTCCCCGCGCAGTCTGGGTGCTCCTGCAGATCTAGCAAGGCAGGAGGGGAGCGTGGGGCTGCAGCACGCCTGCTGGCCTCAGTGACGCAGGAGGGCCCAGGGCTGGGGCGCACCTGTTGGCTCCAGTAGAACAGCACTAGCAAGGCACAAGCAACATGCAGGACGGTCCCTGTCAGCGCCTCTATCCCCAGCCCAACAGGCCCCTGCCCCTCTGGTGGATGCGTCAAGGTGAGCTAATGAACCCTCTTCACACACGGTGTAATCACTTTCCAAACCCACTCCTGCACTGGGCCCTAGGACAAGTGAGTCGAGCGTGAGCCCCATGGGTGTGCGGGACACAAGCCCCGGTATTTTCAAAGGCAGATGCTTCGGGGGTCTGACTCGCTGGTGCAGCCCAAGGGCTGGAATGCCTGACAGGGGACACGAACACCTCACTCCCCAAGGAAAAGCTCTGGATCTGTGAGACGCCCCCGTGCGTGGCAGCGATGCAGGGGCGGGGCGTCTGGAGATGCCGCGTCCCTGCCTCTGCTGCCCCGGCTCACTTTACACGGAGGAGCTGGTCGGCAAGCTCTCGGGGGTTCTGCGGTCGCTCTGCCGCAGCCGCAGCCGCGAGGGGCAGGGGAGGGGGTGAGCTCGGCACGGCCCCGCACCACCGGCTCGCACAGCTCCCTTCTGCGTGCAGTGGCCAACACAGAGCAGCTCCCCCGAGAAGCTGCTCCCGCTTAGACCTTGCAACTGAGCTGTAAGGTGCATCAGGAACTGTCCCCTCTGCTGGCGTGCGTGACGAGAACCTGCAGGGCCTCACCAGCGACAAACACACCTCTATGCTTCTCGGTCCGCATCCCGCTGAGATGAAGAGCCACGGTAAAAGCAGCCCCCTGCACACTGTGACCTCCCCCCAGAGCACCCCGCCGCGGCCGGGCCCGGCCCTCCCCGCTGGCACAGCGCGCTCTTTACCTTTCTCGTGAGCGGCACTTCGATGGGCACGGGAACCACCTCGGCCAGCAGGCAGCCGTAGAAGGCCACCATGGACGCAGCGGGGTCGTTGTTGGGGAACACCAGCGCCACCTGCACGGAACAGAGCCGGGGGGATCAACCAGCAGATCGAGGCCACCAGCTTTCAAAATACCAAAAAAGGATGCAAACCGCCACGGGCAGCAGGCTCGTGTTCTCAGCAGAGGCCAGAACAAGTACCAGGCACATGTCTAAAACTGCCCTTCAGCAAGATGCATGTGAGTAAGTACCATGTACTGCCCCTTTAATTTACGTGGAAGCCACACTTACCGCCCACAGTCGTCCCTAGCACGGCCCCAGACAACTACCCCGACGTTCCACACGTCGCCTTCCCTGCCACGTACTCCACACAGTGCGAACTACCACCGCGGCTCAGTAAGAACTCGTGTTTCCACGTGGCCGTCACCTCCTCGCCGGGGCGGGGCTGACAGGGCGCCGAGCCCCAGCTCCGCTCTGTCCCAGGTCAGCATCAGCCCCTCCAGGCCTCGGTTTTCCTTCCTACGTTCCAGCGCTGTGGTGAAGGTGCTGAGGGCTCAGGGCGAGGCCTGGCGCACGGGGCGCAGCCGTGAACGTGAGCCAGCCGTGGCGTCAGTCTGCCCATGCCACCCTCGCTGATGGGGCTCCGTGAACACCTGCCGCCCTCGTGCCACCCACCGCCTTCCGCTCGGCCAAGGGGATGAAGAGCACGATAATCTTGGAGTTACAAAAGATAGGCTGACTTCAGTTAGCCGGGGTAGTGTGATTTGTTTTCAGGTTTATCTGAGAGAGAGAGCAGGGGACGAGCGCACAGAGAGGGAGAATCCCAAGCAGGCTCTGTGCCTCCAGCACGGAGCGCGGCATGGACCCTGATCCCAGGACCCCAGGATTAAGACCTGGGCTGAAATCGAGAGTCTGATGCTTCACTGACGGAGCCTCCCAGGTGCCCTGGGTAGTGGGATTTCTAGCCCCGAGAGTATCTTAAGGATGAACGACTGTTCCACGGAACGGCTCATCATTATGCTGCCTCCCTTTACTTATTAGGAGCCCGCTTACCCGTCAGTGTCTGCCAAGTGACCTAAAGTCAGGATGAATTTTAAATATATTTGATGGCATTAACTCTTATACTTGATGCAAAGGCCTCTTGATGCAGTGTTTTACTTTTATTGCTGCATTTTTAATATAAATCTGTCACAATGTTCCTTTCTGTCAGCAGCTATTATTTAACAAAGACGTTATCCAATGTGAGTCGGCCTGGAACCTGTCCCGGAGCCTGCGAGGCAGCCCGTCTGGCACCGGCCAGCCCTCCTGCTGCTGCGGCCCCTCCGACACCACACTGGCTGTCCGGTGTCCCTGCTGCCCGCGCTGCCCCGCAGACCCTGCTCCTGCCGTAGCCCGCGTCACCTCCACGCGCTCGCCGGGCAGCGGGGCCCCACTCCCCCTTGTGGACAAGTTTGCTGCGTGTCCATAGCACACAGATCCCATGACTTAACACGTACAGGTCACTTCTGCATTTGTCATTCAGAAACTTAACCAATTTTTTCCTCTCAAAATGTCCTAACCAGAAGTCGTGGTTTTGCCAGGCGCAGGTGGGTAACACACTGTATCTCAGTGTATGAACAAGCAGGTTGGCATAAAGGGACGCCGATGGCAGCTGAGAACAGAACAGGCCGCGTCATAAATTGTCCGTGTCATAAATTTAGCAACACAGGATAGCAGTGGGAAAAAAACCTAAGTTTGGGACTAAATGAAGGTTTCCTTTCTATGTGGCATTCCTGCAGTTCACTGAAACCAGCTAAACGAGAGATACATGGCACCGTAAGGCCAGCAAAAGCCCTTCTGCACTGCTGACGAACGGTGTTTGAAAACTCTGAGAAGTAACTGCTGCTTATGTCAACCCCCATTCTGTCCCGATGGTGCCCAGCTGGGTGCCAGGCAGCCAGGAGCAGGGCGCGCCGGGCGCGAGGACGGACTTGCGCCATCTACGCAGAGGAGCCTTCGGTGATCGGTCTACACAGTGCAGTGAGGTTTGTGGCCACAGGGGCTCTGCCTGCAAGCGGCAGCTGAGCTGACAGCAACCTGCTTCAGATCTGGATCTGGCAAAGCAACAACATTCAGCTGCGCATCTGCAAGCTTCCGGGTGCCGCCGCCACAAGACTTCTCTCCCTGAAACAGACCGAAACGTTTGAGGACGTCGTTCAAACCGCCGGGCAAAGACAGGGACGCTGACGTTCCATCCCAAGCCGATGGATGCACCTATTCCTAAAGGACCAGTTAACTGCAGACTTGTTATTCTTCCGGGAGCATCTGATCTGCCAGGAGCATAGAACCAAGAGCAAGAAGGTGGGGTACCCGCACGCCAGACCGGTCAGTCCTGTTTTCCGGGGGCCAGGTCTGGCTGCCACCCCAGTTCCATTCAAAGGAAGACCAACCCAACCTGGGGCTTCAAGCTCCCACCGCACTGCAGCTGTACTCAGGCTGGTGAGGCCACACAGTATAAACCTTGCAGAGTGGTGTTAAATAGGATGAAAAGTTATGTTACAATGTAAAGTGAATAAAAGCAGACTATAAAATTGTGTACTGTATCTCTCAACAATCTAAAAGTAATGAACGGAGAGTGTCGGATACCTCTGAAGGCTCAGAATAAAAACTGAAAGTCTGTTGTTGTTTTGTTTTGCGCTTTAAGGAAGGAAGTCTGTGCTTCCGTCATTCCCGGAAAGTCTTCCTCCTGCTTCTGAGTCCGTCACAAGCCCTGTCTCACTGGCGGCTCCACAGGGATTCCCACATAATGCGCATTTGCAGATGCCCAGTCCTGATAGACACACACAGCTCCCCTGCGTTCACTTCTCCATGGACCCCTTGCAAGGTCACTAGGCCGAATCGCCCACGGGGCATGGCAGGCATCCACAAACCAAGAGGCGGAGGCGCAGCCTACCACCGCGCTGGCGAGGGTCTCCTCCTCGTAAAGGGATCCGCCTCGGCTGGCCTGCCTTCAGTTCTCCCCGTGCCACGGGCTGCTGCGCACATTTCCCATGTCGGCTCCTTCCCACACTTTCCTGGAGCCTGGCCAACAGCTCCCAGACTCATTTTTCCTCTCTGAGAAGACTTCTCAAGTCCCAGATGCCCCTCAAAATGAAAAAGATCTCTCTCCTTTCCAGATAGTTCATCTCCATCTCTTACCACCTTTTTGGGGGACCTTTATCACTTTCCATTTATAGAAAAGCTAATTATCAATATTGTGTCTATTTATGTTTTAACAGTACAGCAGGCTCCCTTCGTATGTAATGCATCTTTGCACCTGCCAAACTTCTGACTAGGTATGCCAAACCCTAACCAGCTTAGGCATATAAAGCCCTTTTCAAAAGCCCAAGAAGGTAATTCCCCAAAAAATGTTAGTAAGGTCACACACATGAAAAATGTAAACTTTTATGCTAAGGACTGAATGGTCATTATTCTGGGGAAAATTATGTTTTATTCAAAAGAGATTTTCAAAGAGGGCAAAAAATTCTCTTTATAGCAACACAAGCTTATGATCAATTTACTGCTACGGTCACGTATATTTATTTGATAAAATTATCTGTGTGCATGTGCCCGATACTAACCACATGAATAATGTTTTGAATAATTTAGGAAAGTAGTCCCCGTCATACGGGGTTTGTCTGCTGACAAACCTCTTTACATAGTTTATTCTCTCAAAACTGTGCCCCACAAACTCCTACTCCCGTCGGAGCTGAAGAGAGATGGCTTAGTTCGTAGCTGTTACTTGACGGGAACCTCAATAATCCGGAGACCGTGCTCTGTAAGAGTTTTTAACAAAACCGCTCAACTAAGACTCCATCAAATTATAGTTAGGAGAGATACTACGTTAAACTGGTTTTTTTTATTGAGGCAAAACATACACGATGTTGAACATCTGTTTATTTTATTTTGAAAATGAAACGCACGGCTCAGCAGCACGAAGTACGTTCACAACTAGAACCATCTCCTGAACTTCTCGCCTTCCTAAACTGAAGGAACTTCCCCGCCCCCAGCTACCACTGCCCTCTGACTCCACGCCTCTAACCCCTCCAAGTCCCTTGTACAGCTGTCCTTTGCTGTCGTCCTGCACATCACGTAGTCTTCGAGCTCACCGTGTCTTAGTGTATGTCTCCGCGCATCTGTCCGCGGACACCTGAGTTACTTCCACCTTTTGCTTTCATGAATAATGCTGCTACGAACACTGGTGTAGATTTATCTGCTCAAGCCCCTGCCTTCAGTTCTTCTGAAATGGACAGGAAGTTGTTGGATCAAGCAGAAATTCTAAGTTTAATTTTTTCTTAATTTTTTAAAATGTTTTTTTTATTTATTTTTGAGAGACAGAGAGAGCGCAAGCAGGGGAGGGTCAGAGAGAGAGGGAGACACAGATCTGAAGCAGGCTCCAGGCTCTGAGCTAGCTGTCAGCACAGAGCCCGACACGGGGCTCGAACCCACGAACCGTGAGATCATGACCTGAGCCGAAGCTGGATGCTCAACCCACTGAGCCCCCCAGGCGCCCGGAGTCTTAATTTCTAAAGGAGCCGCCACTCTGCTTTCTGCAGCGACTGCCCCAGGGTACATTCGTCGCGGCAGCATGCGGCAGTCTGGCACCTTCATTCTGGTCCACACGCACTTCCTGCTTTCTGGGAACAGCCGTCCTAGGAATAGCCGACTTTCTGGGAATAGCCGTCCCTTTCTGGGAACAGCCGAGCGTGGAGCGCGGTCTCACCGTGGCTTTAATGTACAGCGCCCCAGTGAGCAGTGACGTGGAGCATCTTTTCAGGTGCTCGCAGGCCATCTGCAAATCTTCTCCGGGGAAATGTCTACTCGAGTCCTCTAACCATTTTATAAACTTATGTTTTAGGTTCTTACTGAGCTGTAGTAGGTTTTATTTGTCTTAACATAGTCTGGATAATCTCTTATCAGATACAGAATTCTTAAACGTTTTCTCCTGTCTTGTAGGTTGCCTTTTCAGGTAATGTCCTTTGGTTCACATAAGTTATTTTGATGAAATCCAATTTATGTTTTTATTTTTGTTCCATGGTGTTTTTGGTGTCATGTAAAAAAATCACTGCCAAATTCTGTGTTACGAAGCTTTCCTCCATGTTTTATTCTAAGAGTTTTACAGTTTTTGTTCTTAAGTCTTTGAACCACTGTGAGTTAATTTTTTAACAGATGGTGTAAACGGTTCCTCTTTGTCCTTTTGCTCTCGGGTGGTCTGGGTTTCCCAGCACCATTGGTCGAAGAGACTGTCCCTTCCCCGTGTCATGTCTTAACCTCCTCAGTGAAACCCATTTCACGGTGTGTGCGAGGATTTATTAATGGGCTTTCTATTCTACCCCATTCTCTGACATTTGTCAGGACTGCACTGTTTTGATCACTGTGGCCTCGCAGTTTTACAATCAGGAAGTGCTAAGACCTAGAACTGACATTTGAAAGCCAGAGGTCAAGCCTGTTCAACAGAAAAATGGAAAGGATCACAGTCCACCACAGAGGTCTGGGGCTATCGCAATCTTTTAGGAAATTCCTCATGATGGGCCCGTCTTTAGAACGTCTCAAGTAAATCACAGCTCTGTTCTAGTTGATTTACGGTGCTCAGCACTGATATTTTTATTGAATTCACTCAGAGTTCCTTGGGCACGGGTCGGATAGCCCACGCTGTGGCCTAAGGTACAAAGCAGCAAGTGGGAAGAAAGGCGCTGCATCTGAAGGCAGGAAACGTGGTTCTGACCCCGCCCCACATTTAAAGCGGGGCTCAAAGTGTGGACGTGGGTGCTCAGTTCTCTGAGTATGACACCGCAGAGGAACACTAATGCCTGTCCTCTGTACCTTATCAAATTGCAGTAAGAATAAAAATTTGTGGATCAGTGAAAGACAGTAGCTTCTTTCCAGAAATTTAACACCAGGAAAAGCACCAGCAGTGTGCTACAAAGACTATCAGTCACACTGGAAAACATAAGCAATACTTTACATATAATTTGTCCTACCGGCCTAGGTAGATGACACACAAACGTTTCAAAGTAGGAGACAACAGGACAGTGGTTGGAATGGTGGCTCTGGGTCTGCCAGAAACAGCTGTGAGTGCTGGCCGAGCCACTTACCGGTTTCGCGCCCTCATCTGTGTGACCCTCTCAAAGTCCGTGTGTCCTCAGGGATGAGACGGGGGAGGTACTACAGTCCAGCTCAGGGGCTGTGGTAAAGGCTGAACGCATATTGTGCAGCTGACCCTGATGCACAGTTACTGTTAAGAAAGCCTGATTTAGGAGCATTAGCATTAGGAGATGCTGAACTCTGGAACTTCAAATAGTAAGTGTCTCTGTCACGGACGATGGAGTGTTTGTAGACGTGGTCAAGTGCACTTACCCTGTCTCCTGGTCGTACCATAGGTTCTTGCTTTGTACCTAATTTATGCAGAATGTTGTAAGCAACCTTCATACTTCTTGTCCACAGTTTGCCTATTAATACAAATGATAAAGACATAAATAAGCGGACACGAGCGTTTTCAGTTACATACCACCATGCACATTAAACTAGAGATAGTACTCATTCATTTTAAGCCTTCAAGTAACCCTGACTCCATGGAATCACAAGAGAAATTAGAGCCAGAAACTCTGACTCATAAACTCTGAGGCCTGAACACCGAGACGAGGTGTGCAAAGCAGCTGCAGTCAAGCTGCGGGGCGTCACAATCACAGAGGGAGGGGAAGACTTCCGGCGGGGCCAGGAGGGCAGGCACGATGGCAAGAGTGCATCACTGCTGGCTCATGTTACACAAAATGACACATTTCTGCTGTTAACAGGTCCTTGTTCATGAAATGAATGAATGCAAAGGGTACTCAGGACACACTCTGCAGGGCCTGATCCCTCTCCCTCCCCGTGTCCAGTTTTTTTCAGCATCACATCTTCCTTGCCTTGGGGATTTAGAATATTTTGAGAGTAATACTTGAACTTAAAGACGGTGGTAAGTATTCAGAGCTAAAATCCTGAACTCAAAAAAAAAAAAAAAAAAAA
>PJEM01018323.1:0-19131 GCA_004023845.1 Helogale parvula | reverse complement strand
GGGCGCGAGCAAGCAGGAGCCCCGGGGTGAGTGATGCAGCCCGGGCCCGCCCCCTCGGCACCTCCTGTCACGTGACGTAAAGACCCCCATTTTTAAAAGCCACTGTGAGTTAGGTGTTCCAGTTGGGAAATATATGCATCTCTAATGGTTACGGCCACATTACACCAGGATTTTACAACCAAAACTTCTTACTAGAAAAAGTGGCAAGATTTATGGAGAAAATAAAGTTACAGGATACACTACTTAACATACACACAACCTTGTCACCAGAGCGCTAAGAAAACCATGGTGATTCTAGTACAAATACAAGCATAAGCAAGTCAAAAAGACACTATAAAGGATGACTACACTGCACGTACGAGTGTACTTGGGGAGGTGATGCGACTGTGCTGGAAAGAGGCCAAGGGAAGGGGAAGGAAGGGTGGAGGCTGCCACAAGTTCAGGAGGAGAAGCGTTTGCGCATTTCCCAAGAAACGCAGTGGTTTTGGAGAAAATATGAAAATGGTTCTGGCTCATCACTGTACATTTACTTCTTTGACGCTGACTTACAGATACCGCTTCTGCTGCTTAAACACGTCCCTTCGTTCATCAAGAAGCTGCTTATATAGCTCCAAACGGGGCCCCACGCATGAAGAACGATCCTGCTGCTCTGCCTGACAGTCCTTCATGATCGTCTGCCCCTCCGCCTCCGTCATACCTGAGCCACCAGTGACCGTGAGCTGTCCCCTCCTCCTCCGTCACACCTGAACCACAGGGTGACCGAGAAGTGAGCTGTCCCCTCCTCTGTCACACCTGAACCACAGGGTGACAGAAGTGAGCTGTCCCCTCCTCTGTCACACCTGAACCACAGGGTGACAGAAGTGAGCTGTCCCCTCCTCTGTCACACCTGAACCACAGGGTGACAGAAGTGAGCAGATCCCTAGGGAACAGCTTGTTGAGTCACGTCACCTTCTTCCACACCGTGCCCTTGTGCCTGAGCAAGGACCTGCGGTAGCGCTTGCGCAGAGACCCCTTCCGTTGGGGCTGCAGCGGCTCCTCGTGTCCGACCGCTCAGGTCCGGCCTCCTCTGCAAGAGCCACACAGCGTCCTCCGATTTGGAGGAGCTCTAGTGGAGGCTCAAAGCCTTCAGAATCATGAACTAAATCAGGGAGAATTCTATGCTACACTCCATCCAAGCAGGCTTTTGTGACATCACCCCAGGCCTCCACAATGACATCAGTGGCAGGTTTAATGTTCGGTGGACTCCAGAATGCAAAACCTGTGTGTGCATTCCACCCCCGTAGGTGCAATACACATCTTGAAGGTGCTCCTTAAGTTATAAGCTCTAAAGGCTGCAATCACACCCTGATCAAGGGGCTGGAGTAAAGAAGTTGTATTAGGAGGGAAAAGAGAACTTTAAAGTCGGAAGAAAGCTTAGCACCTGTTGGAGAAGGGCTTGGTGTATTGCTGAGATTTTTGAAAGATAATTTTTCCTTTTGAAGTTACTTTTTCAAATCATGTAAAAAAAAAAAAACAACCCCATCACCTAAAAGACCAATAAATATCTGCCCCGTAAACTGGCCTCTCTTGGTAGAATGGCAGGAGGCTAGTCTTTCCCACTCCCTTCGAAGCCTGTGGGTAGGCGACCTGATGCGTCACAGCAGTCTTCAGCTTTACATCCCCACCGGCAATGGCACCCGGCATCACGTCACATGATCCTTCGTGGCCTCAAGCTCGTGTGTGTGTGTGTGCGCGTTCGTGTGTGTGTGTGTGTGTGGGTGTGTTTCTTCTTTAGAGACAGAGACCCTGGAGGGAATGTGCTTGCAATGCAGCCTGGTTTCATCAAAATTTAAATCTGATTCAGGGTACAGCCTTCTTCATTCATCGGATTCCTTAACCCTGGAGAACCGTACAGCTACTTCTCTGCACTCACAGCTCACCGCGGAGCTTCACACCATTCCTGAAGTCTTAAACCAGCCACTACTTCCACTAAATGAAGGCACTTCTGCAGGACCTCCGGCTTTTTCCCGAAGGTCTTCATATGTTGCTGAGACTTCCTTTATTTGAGAGAAGTTGCCTCTGATTCCTTGTTTGGTATTCAGTCCACACACTTAACAAACGTTCCAGTTTTTCCACTTCCTTACACCTCCTCCTAACAAACTTGGTAGCACCGACAGATATTCCAGCTAGAGCACTTTCTTTTACTTCCCCGCCCCGTCTCTAGCGGTATGCAACGTGGACTCCTTTACACCAGTTGCACAATGTCACAGGTTCTTCCCTTTTTCCCCTAAGCATTCTATAATTTTGAGCTCTTCTTCAGTTCTTAACGCTCTTCTTTTATGCTAGCAGAAATTTTATCACCAGCATGCTTTCGTGGTGCTTGTAAACCCCTCTGCTTGCTTATTTTCTTGAATACAAAAAAGTTTAACAAAAACTGCACAAAGATGGGAGAGAACCATGAAAATAAGCATTTCCAAAACAGAGTGTGGCCAAGAGAGTCAAGTGGAAGGAAGGTGTCCGTTCACCCCCACACGGACACCCGGCGCAGGACTGCACATCTTCCTGGCCTGCCGCATTCCACTGCTCTTCCGTGGCGGCCCAAAACATCAACTTGCTGGACAATTCATGTATGTGTCAGCACAATTTCAGTGGTATGTGGATTCATTCCTTATTTATCAATCTCATATGAAAGATTTGCCTTCCAAAAAAATGTGTTTTAACAGATCAGACCATATACATAAAATGTTCATACTTAGAGTTCAGATAAAGTATTGATATTATCATTATAGAAAGGAGAGTTTTTGTAATGTCCATAATGTTCTAAAATCACTGTCCTAGAAAGCAAGTAAACTCTCTTAAAAATAATCTCTAGGGGCGCCTGCGTGGCTCAGTCGGCTAAGCATCCGACTTCAGGTCATGATCTCATGATTCCTGAGTTCAAGCCCCACACTGGGTTCTGAGCTGACAGCTCAGAGCCTGGAGCCTGCTTCAGATTCTGTGTCTCCCTCTCTCTCTATCCCTCCCCTGCTTGCATTCTGTCTCTGTTTCTCTCAAAAAAAAAAAAAAATTTAAAAAACAACAACAAAAAACCTCTAGTGTGAGGTGAAAGACCAAATACTGGGCTCAATACATTTCACGTACCAACAACTCTAAGTACTGAAAACCACCTAGAAAATGATGCAGTTAATCTCTGTTGTAGAAATAAAGACACTAAAGTCCGGAGAAGGTGTGATAAGCCAAAGGTTACACAGCTAATTAGTGACAGGGCCTATTATGGAATCCAAATCTCATCATTCACTTCCCCCTGATAATTCCTATTAAGTTTGAGTACTTCTCTATTTCTTTCCTAGAAGGCATTCCTTATATTCTTATGATTTGTTTTCGCATATGGTAAAAGTAGTGGGCATCATAATGCTTTATTCTCAGTCACTAAATACAATGTATTTTCTACTGGTAAGCAATAGATCAAGGTTCCCACGTGGTTACATCACCGACCTCGGTGGCTCCGCCGTCACTTACACCCGAACTGTTATCCCATAAGCTTGCATCTCCTCCTCTACACCGGTGATCAAACAGTAACGCCCCATCCGGAATCCGCAGCCACCAGTGCGGACCCACGCCCTCCACTCGGCACCTCCAATGTCTCACCTGCTGTCTAGGCTCGTCCAGCTCCCTCTCCAGGTCCTCCAGCGCGGCCACCGCCTGCTCCCCGCTCTCCGGGTGCTGCTCCCGCACCCAGGCCTGGAGCTCCGCGGGCAGGATGGTCAGGAACTGCTCCAGCACCAGCAGCTCCAGGATCTGCTCCTTGCTGCGCGTCTCGGGCCGCAGCCACTGGCGGCACAGCTCGCGGAGCCGGCGCAGCGCCTCGCGGGGCCCGGGGGTCTCCTGGTAGCAGAAGCGCCTGAAGCGCTGGCGACAGAGTTCCCTAGTGTGACAGAAAGTCTTCTGCAGGCAGGGTTCCTGATCCCAAACATGGTCTTCTTCCTTTACCTTCACTTGGATGATGTCCCCGTGCGCCTCTGACGCCGAGGCTGGGACCCGCGCGCAGGCCGCGGCCATGCTGGGCTCCACCTGCGCTCTGGGCAGGTGGGGCGTCCCGCCCGCTCCTCAGCCCGGGAACTCCTCCATGAGGAGCCCCGCGAACACAGACGACCGACGCGGACAGAGGCGACGGGCTTCCGACCGGCCCGGGGCGGCCACCGGAGCGGCTCAGTCCGCGGGGAAGCAGCGCGGCCCGCCCCGGAAGCTGCGGGCTCTCAGCCGCCAAGGGGCCGCGGGGCCGCGCCACCTGCGAGGCGAAAACCCGAGGCCGCCGAGGCCCCGCGCGCAGGAGCCGGGCCGGCCGGGCGCAGGGACTGGCCGGGGCCGAGGGCGGCGGGTCCTCCCACGAAGGCGCGCAGCGGACCGAGCCGGCTGTCACGCGTACACGCCGCCTCCCCGCGGCCGCAGCCCGCACCTCCGAGGGCCGCCGTCCCGGCCCGCGGGGCTCCCCTGCGCGCCCGCCGCGAAGCGCGCCTCCCCGCAGGCCGGGCGCGCACTTCCGGTCCGCTCTAGGACTCCGGGCGGTGCGAGCTCTCGGTGGTCGCGGCCGCGGGCTCAGCGCCCCGGCGGCGAGCGCGCGGGAACCCGGGGTCCGCGGTCCTCCGCCGGGGAGCGCTTCGCGGGACGGCAGCCGCCCGGGGCTTGCTTAGCGCTCCGACCGGCGGTTCTGAACAGACGCGCGGGACGGGCGGCGGCCGCCGTGGCCACAGTTCTGCAGGCTCTGCCCGGCCTCTTCTAGCAGCTGCCAGTCAGACTCGCAGAAGGACTGCGAGACCCGGTGTCCTCTCTCCATTTTCCGGGTGGGAGACCCGAAGCTCCCAGCGTGTGCCTCCCCGGGTGACGCGGCGGCGCCGGCTCTGCGAGCGGTCCGCTGCCGCCGGGAAACCCGCCCCCAGAGGCGCACCTGCGCCGCCCGGCGCGCTTCCGGAGCCTCGTGGAGAGGCGGAGGGCGCCCGAGGGCTTCCCGCGCGCTGCGAGCCGCTCGACGCTGCACGCTTCGTAGCCGGTGTCGGCATGTGCACACCCCGAAAGCTGGTGCCCGGAGGCGCGCGCCCCCCAAGTCCGGGACCGACAGGGCGCGCTCCGCAGGCCCCGCGCATGCAGGTGCGCGCCCCCAGGGGCGGAGCCGACGGCGCGCGGCCCGCAGGTGCATGCCGGCAGGTGCACGCTCCCCCGGCCCGGCGCGGGCAGGTGCGCTTCCCACGGGAAAGCGCCGCGCCGGTGGCCTGAGAGCACGGGAGGCGTCTTAGGCTCCAGCCCAGATCCCTCTTTCCCCTCCCCAGCCAGCCGGCCCCTCAGCCAGGCTGAGAGCCCTCGGGGAACCGTAGACCCCGCCCAGGAGCGGTCGTTGAACGGCTGAAATGGCTTCCTCTCATTCTCTGTTTCCTTCTACTTTGTCCCTAGTGATGACTCACATTTTGGCATTTCCGACTCAAGAGGGTTGGAAGAATCACAACATTTCTTCTGGAAATCTCTAAAAATTCTTACCCTTGGGTTCCGTAAATGGTCTTGAGCATGTCCCTAAACCCAATGAAATTGTGTGTAACATGTTTGCTTATGTGCCCTACTCATCAGACCCTCAAAGGATCGAGATGGAGCCCCACCTCACCTCCACCCCCAGTGTCCCAGCCACTATTAACGTGTCGCTTAGCTTTTGTGGTTTCCCCCTAACCAACTGTTAACCCTTTGCAGTCAAGGATTCAGTCTTCTCTCCCTTTCACTTGCTGTATGCTTTGCTGAGCACAGTAGGCAGTTAATATGAAGTAAACTTGACTTTTAAGTCCTCTACGGAGGGCTTTAATTTTTTGGCACATTTTCACTTTTAATACTAGAGTGATGTAGACCTGTAAACAAATGTATGTATCACAAAAGTGAACATGGGAAAAACGGAAGGCTCCTTCATCTCCCATTACATTTCTCAGAAATATTCATGCCAAGAGTTTAGTATATAGTCAAACCTATTAAAAAATGAATATATAAACTCATAAACTAAGACTTACCGAAACTAGATCTAGATCATGCAATATATTACAATTCAGAAATTTCTGGGGTTTGTTTGTTTGTTTTAAATTAAATCCTCTTGGGCGCCTGGGTGGCTCAGGTCAGATCTCACGTTCTTGGGTTCGAGCCCCGCGTCAGGCTCTGTGCTGACCTGACCTCTAGCTCAGAGCCTGGAGCCTGCTTCCAGTTCTGTGTCTCCTTCCCTCTCTGCCCCTCCCCCTCTATGCTCTGTCTCTCTCTGTATCAAAAATAAATAAAACATTTTTAAAAAGTTAAAAAAATAAATTAATTAAATCCTCTCCCCAAACTGCCAAGCCAACGTGGGGACCTATATCTGTCCCAGTCTTTTTTAGCAGCTGAATATTATTTCCATTAAGCAGATGGGCACATTTTCAAATTCTGATATTGCAAAATATTACAATGAACATTCTTGAACATATTATTTCATTTTTAATTCTTTTGTGCCTAAAGAAGACTTGTTGAGAGATTATTTTGAAAGATATTGCGAAGTATCCCTTTAGAGGAGTATTTTTCATGACCCCCTGCTTGCACCCTTTCCAAGGCCTGGAAGGGGTAGCCCTGTATGGAACATATGTTTTTGTAGAAGTCGCAGAAAGATATTATCATGGAAACTAGTGAAGACTGTTGCCTCTTTCTACCACAACTTATACTCAGATACACCATCCAGGCTTTACAGCGGCTGTATCTAATTCTGTATTGATAATGTCTGGTCTTCTTCTCAAGCAGGACCCCCTGAAAGGTGTGAGCTTCAGACCTCACAAAATCTAGATGCCAACAGAGGTATGCAAGAAAGTGCCCCAACTGCCCTGAAATGCATTTTGCTCTTGGCCTCTTCAGCAATAACACAGCATCAGATTTCGTTATCAGCCTGGCCTCGTGGAAGCCTGACCTACTTCTGGGTCAGAGCTACTGCAGTTACTGCCCAGGAGATATTTAACGACGACTACAGATGGGTGTGTTCGCTCTTTTGGTCGGTCCCTGGTGTAACAGGTAGCATTCTGGACATTGAATTCACAATGTGAGTTCGAGTTTCGCTCAATGGCTTCTCTGGAGAAGACCCTTTTCTATTTTTGGTTGGTGGGGTGGCATCTGAATGCCCAGCAGTACTCGGTTTCCCTACTCTAATCAAACAAATAGACATAAGAACCTGGGAAGTAATTCCACTTTCTAAAGTTCACCTGAACATCTGGCGACCTTCCTGGAGTGCCCAGTGTCTTCAACATCTTTAAGGATGTCCCCGGAGCTCTCGGTCCACCCTGCCCCCCAACATGGAGACTCCAAGCACCACGCCTAGGTTACTTCTCACCTTTGCAATGAGGAGCACTCATCAACCCTCTCTCCCTCCTCCTCATTCCTACCACCTGCCCCAAACTCCTGGAGGGCAGCCTGGAGGTGACGGGAAGAGCCTCCAGTCCATCACAGGTCGCCCAGGGTGGGGCCTCCTCATACCAACAATCATTGCAATTGAACCACAGGGAGCTGAGGCTCTGGGACCAATGCTGCCTCTGGAACACTACTGTCACTGTGTAGACAGGAATGAATCGGAGGTAACGACCGAAACTAGCAAGTCCTTACACTCAATTTACCTTTATTTGTTTATTTTTAGTTTTTTATTTTATGCACAGGCAAGCAGGGGAGGGACAGGGAGCGAAAGAGAAAGAGTCTCAAGCAGACTCCAGGCTCAGCCTGGAGCCCGACGTGGGGCTCAATCTCACAATGGTGAGAACATGACCTGAGCCAAAATCAAGAGTCCCACTCTTAACTGACTGAGCCACCCAGACGCCCCTCATTTTACCTTTAGAATGATAAGAGAAACAGGGTCTCGGGAAGGAAAGATTTCCTTCGGCAGGAGGAGAGGGGAATTAGGAAGGGACAGGTGTCTGCGTTTTGTACACACGACTCTTCTGTATCATAAGCGGCACCTCCTCTTACCCAGTCTGTGATCATGCTAATTGCAGAGGGAAACAACCCGCACTGTTGGGGCGTTGCCATAGCAACAGGTGGTGCCTACTTTCCACCTTGAGGGTGCTAGGTGAGGCGGTCTCCCGCAAAGTGTCATCTTTCTCCGGAGATGGCCTGACAGCCCCGTCTGCGCGGGAAGTCTATCTGCACAGTTCTCCGCGCCAACTCCCCCCTGCAGCCTGTGATTCTCTCGGCCACGCAGCACCGCCATCCTAACACAAAGGCCGTACTGCACATGGACCCCTGCCTTCCAACTGTCCTCCTGGACCTTTATGGAGTGATAGGAACAGGAGGAAGAACCACTTCTTAAGTATTGAAAAATAATTTAATGATGCAATCATTATGATCATATCCAGCATCAAGAACCCACCTGTCCTAGATCAGATCCAATAATTCAGACTTTATTCCAAGTCTCTAAATTGAGGTAACGGTAAGGGCCTGGGTGGAGGGTGCCTGCACTCGAGTGACCCAGGACTGGAGAGAAGGCCACGGAGCAGCTGCTCCCGGAGCAGAGCCAGGCACATGTGGGGGGCTGGGCGGGCACGTGGATACTTGTGCTGGTGCCCCACTGTGTCCCATGGCTCGTGGCTCTCGTGTGCTTTCAGGAAGCTGAGGGAATCCCTATGGGTGTTGACAAGGGCTCCTTCCTTCGCCAAATTGGCCAGGTTCTTTGAGCCTTCTTCTGAACTGGGCTCCATCCTTAGCCTGTCAAGCCCAGTCTTAGTAAAGATTTCCATTGAGTCCAGTTTGGGCCTGACTCCTGCTAAGCCAGGTTAGGTGGGAAACTCCGACCGTCGATGTCCAATCAAGTTCCTTCTGCTCCACTAAATATTTAATCGAGTATTTTTTTGTTGTTTCTTTGCTTTTATTTTGCTTTGTCAACTAACAGTAGCCACTTTTCTGACAACATGAAAACAGATTTTAAAATCTGCACAAGATAGGAGACGTGGCGGGGAAGATTGAAGACGGGACCAGCGTTCCTGGGCTGAACAGTTACAGAAATAAAGAGAATCCCCGGTGATTGGGTATAACATGGAGATGCCTAAGGCAGATACAAGGCTTTCAGGTCAACAGAAGTACCATCTGACGCTTTATAAACCACAGGCTCCAAAGCACACACTCCTTGAGATCATAATTTAACAGACAGAGTGAGGCCCAGAATTCTGCAGCTGACACAGTCCAGAGGTCATAGTCAAATATTGCTCTCAACTTCAACTAATAATACTAAGAATCCAGATGAATTAAAACAAAAATAATTCTGCCTTTACAAATGTAAGAAGTAGTTTGTTATAATAAGGGAAGTGAAAATTAAATTGTACTGCAATATCCCTTTCACCTACTAAAGGAACAGAGAATCCAAAGTTGACAAGATACTATATTGGAGAGGTGAGGGGAGCAGGGACTTCAATCATTATGGGTTTGGAGTATCGGTTAATAAAATTCCTTTGGTGGGCAATTTGGCACTATGTACAAATATTTCAACTGCACATAACCCAGGACTCAGCAAACTCACTTCTTAAAATGTATGCTGCAGTTTTCACAGGTGCTCACCGTCATGATTGCATGTTGGGGACAAAGGGACCCTTTTTAAAATTATTTTATTTTATTTCATTTCATTTTACTTTATTTTCAGAGAAAGAGCACAATCCGGGGAGAGGCAGGGAGAGAGGAAGAGAAAGAATCCTAAGCAGGCTCCACACTCAGCGTGGAACCCCACCAGGGGCTTGATCTCATGATCCTGGAATCATGACCTGGGCTGAAATCAAGAGTTGGTGGCTTCGTGACTGAGCCACCCAGGGGCCCCAGAAATTTTTTTTTTTGAGGCGACACTTTAAATTAGGAAACATGTTGAAAATTGCAGTATAGTTAAAATGCATTTATAGCTGAACATAGCGTGCAAAGTACAATATAATAAACAATCCATGTACATATCTCTGCGGATGAGTATCATTTAAGTCCGGCAAATGTTTTTATATCCCTCAGTAAACCATTCTTCAAAAGACCTGGAGACTAGTCAAGTGAGGAAGGGCTCCCGGGGAGCTTCCGGAGAGCCCCTACCGCCGGCTGGGGGGAGCGGACGCCCTCACCAACCCGTCCTCGGTGCGCCCCCGCTAGAGCGCAAAGGAAACCTCCCGACGAGGGTGGGATTCGAACCCACGCGTGCAGAGCACAATGGATTAGCAGTCCATCGCCTTAACCACTCGGCCACCTCGTCAGGCGCCTGCTCCGCGCGCTCGGACTCTTCGCCCTGCGGTCGGGGCTGCGGTGACGCACGGGTGCGTCTCCTCTCCTCTCCCGCCGCCTCCATCCTCACCGCCGGACCCCCGGACGGTGGCTTTCGGGGCCCTCGCACCACAGCAGGTGCTACATGAGCAGGTGCGCCCAGCGCGCCGCTGGGTGGGCGCGGACACCTGCCGCCCGGACTCCGAGTAAGGCCGGATCGCTAGTGTCCGCCCAGGAAGCGCGCCAGACCGCGGAGACTCCCCTGCGGTTCCCTCGCGTGCGCTTCTCTGGGGCTTGGCACGTACGGCGCCGCGGGGGAGCTCGGCTGGACTCGCGAGCGCCCGGGGGAGACGGCGTGGGCGGGGCTGACCTGGCACGGCCGCCACCCCTCTTCCGGCCCCGGGGAGCAGCAGGTGGGGAGGTCCGGGCCCCGGGGAGCAGCAGGTGGGGAGGTCCGGGCGCCGGGGACCCGCAGGTGGGGAGGTCCGGGTCCCGGGGAGCAGCAGGTGGGGAGGTCCGGGCCCCGGGGAGCAGCAGGTGGGGAGGTCCGGGCCCCGGGGACCCGCAGGTGGGAGATCCGGGTCCCGGGGACCCGCAGGTGGGGAGGTCCGGGCCCCGGGGAGCAGCAGTGGGGAGGTCCGGGCGCCGGGGACCCGCAAGGGGGGAGGCCTGGGCTCCGCCCCGCTCTCTGTGACCCTCGGGGCAGGGCACTTAGCCAACTCCGTTTCCACCCCTCTCTCCGCCTCCCCAGCTTTTCTTTCCAGGAGGAAACCCTCCTTGGCCCCTTCAAGTAAACCAGCATCCAAAACTCCTTTCACTCACTAGACTGTTGACTTTTCTATATTTCGTGCAGGATTTGGAAGAGAAATGGGAAGAGAGAAGATTCTTACTTGTCACGATGCCGTTGCCCCTCTGCTTCTGTTCTTAGCTCTGGTCTCCCTCCCACGTTCCTTGACTGAATTTATGAATTCACCTTTGGCGTGCACCGCCTATCGTGCGGAAACTCACCGGCAGCCCACGGGTTGGAGGACTAAGGACTTGTTCATTTAGTGAGTCCCGCAATCATACTGCTTTTTCGAATGAGGTGGGTTGTTCTGATTTTCTTTCACCCTTGAGTTAGGAATCCCGTTTCGTTATTCAAATAATTCATTTCTCCTGTGTCCCTCGTCACAGTTCCAAGGAAACCTAATTTTATGCCAGCGATTTCAAAAGTATTTCTCAATACAAATGTTGAGGTGGAAATTTACCTGTTAGATTAATAAAGATTTATTTTTAAGCTGGTTCTCCCCTAATGCTCCCCAGAGGGCAGGGATCATATTTCCTTATCCTTCGTATAACACCCAGCACACCAGCACACAGTAGGCACACAATAGCTGTTCTTGAGTGAATGAACCGGGGGAAATCTACATCTCAATGAAAGAACCACCGAACACCCGAAAGGCAGGGTACACAGAGAAACTATTCTCAAGTATTTCAGTTAGTAGGGTTGCTGTGAGGATTGAATGAATATGCAAAGTGCTTTAAAATGCCTGACACTGGGGTGCCTGCTTGGCTCAGTTAAGCGTCCAATTTCGGCTCAGGTCAGTACTTTAGCTCAGGTCATGATCTCACCGTTGGTAAGTTCGAGCCCCATAACAGGCTCTGTGCTGACAGCTCAGAGCCTGGAGTCTGCTTCGGATGCAGTGTCTCCCTCTTTCGGACCCTCTCCCACTCATGCTCTCTCTCTCTCTCTCAAAAATAAACATTAATAAAACTTTTTTTTTAATGCCCGACACTGGAATCCTCATGTAAGTGCTTTGCATTACCATTATTACCCCTAAGAAAAGACAACCAGCAGACAAAAAAATGAACCAATAATAAGTACAGGTAATCCACAGAAGTAGAAAAAATCAGACAATTGACATACTAAAAGAAGCTTCACAAAAATTTTAAAATATGCTAATTAAAATAGTAATATATTCTCCCCTGCATTACATTGACAAATATTTATAAAATTAACAATAACAATTCTGGGCCAGAGTTTTGGAAATCATGTTTGGAAACCCTGCTGTAGGAATGTAAATTGGCACAAACACATGAAAGGATAATTTTATAAGATCTAGTAAAACTTAGAAACTTACATCCTTTTCCCCTTCTTAAAACCCAACTATCAAGTGGGAGTAGGAGGGAGGTAACTCCGACAGTATGTGTAGTTTTGTTATTATTAAGTGCATATGAAGAAAGATTCATAGAGAGTTGGAGATAATATCAGTGAGTGCAACTTAGCCTCAGTCTCAGTTTTATGAAGAGTCAAATACAGACTTTCATGATACCTCCGAACTACATTATACATTATCGTATATTTATTCAGCGTTAACATGTTTAAATGTAATTATTTCAAACATACCCTAATTTTTAGAATCTTCCTTTTGTATTTTATTTTCAATATGCTGGAAGACTTTAAAAAAAAAAGAAATGCTGTGGGTCCTTTGCAACTTTTGAAAAACCATGATGGGCGCTGACCTAAAAAATGTCTGCAAGAATATACACCAACTGTCAAGATTCGTCATCTCCAGGACTGCAGTTACGGGGCTCTAGCACTTCCCGGATCATTTTTGTAAGGTTTTACTTTTTACTTTAGTCTCAAGCACGTATTAATCATATAAACAGAAGATGGAAATAGGCCTTTTGTTTTCCAGTCCAGCATGTGGAGAGCTTGGAGGTCGTCACTCCCATCCTTACCAGGAGGGCTGCAGGAGGCTGAAACAAGGACTTAGAGCCATTGACAACTGAGGTCACAGAATAAAATGGCTGCCCCTGAACAGGAGAGGCAGGTGGGTGGTCAAAATTCTCCGGACCAGAAGCCAGGAGCTGGCAGCTGAAATCAGTACCAGGGCAGGAAAATTAAAGTGTAATTAATGAATTGCTGGCTCGAGAGTTAAACACTGCAAGGAGGCTCTATCCTGGGAGAACCCTGTGCTTTTCTCGAGTTTTACCTCCAGGAGCTCCACCAGGTTCTCACTTTGAAGACCAAGAAAAAATACCCTTTTGCCTGTGGTTGGGAGAAGGGAAAAGTAGCCATTCCGAAGTGTAGTAAGCACACAATAGCTATTCTTGAATGAATGCACGAGTAAGTGAATGAATAAATGAATTTAAAAATCTGGATTTTTAATAAAAACACCACCAAGCACCAAAAAGTAGGGCACCCAGAAAGCTTCCTTTGCAAGAAGGACCTCTTTGCTCTCCTCACAAGGTCTGTCCACAAGGAAGCTAGTTTACCACTATAGAACTTCCAGCAGATAACACGGGAGAAAACCTAGGTGATGTCAGTTCTTAGATACAATACCAAAAACATGACCGTTAGAAGAAATAACTGATAAGTGGCACTTCATTAAAATTTAAAAACTTACACGCTGCTAAAGACAGTATCAGGGAAATGAGAAGACAAGACACAGACTGGGGGAAAATATTTGAAAAACATTTATCTGATAAAGGACTGGTACACAAAATGTATAAAGAACTCTTAAAACTCACAAACAAGAAAACAAACAACCCAATTAAAAAAATTAAAATTATCTGGACGCTTGACCAAACATGGACAGATAGCAGGGAAAATATTAATGGATGCTCAACATCAGGGCGCCTGGGTGGCTCAGTAGTTGAGCGACCAACTCTTGACCTTGCTCAGGTCGTGATCTCATCGTTTGTCCAGAGCCTGCTGGGATTCTCTTTCTCCCTCCCTGCCCTTCCCCAGTGCATGCTTGCTCTTTCTCTCAAAATAAATAAATAAATAAATTTTTAAAAAGATGCTCAACATCATATGTCATTAGGGAACTGTATGTTAAAACAAGGAGAGATCACTACGGAGCCATTAGAACGGCCCAAGTCCAAAACACTGACACCACCGAATGCTGGAGAGGATGTGGAGTTATAGGAACTCTCGCTCACTGCAGGTGGGAGTGCAAAACGGCGCAGCCACTTCGGGAGACAGTTTGTCGGTTTCTTATACCACTAAACACGGTTTACCGTATGATCCAGCAATTGCACTCCTTGGTATTTACCCATATGAGTTGAAACTTGAGCTCCTGCAAAAACTTGCACGTGGGTGTTGAAGCAGCTTTATTCGTAATCGCCCAAACGTGGAAGCAACCATCCTTCAGTAGGTGAATGGATACGTGAGCTGGTGCATCCAGACAATGGAATACTATTTCTATTTTTATCTGAGAGAGAGAGCAACCAGGGGAGGGACAGAGAGGGAAACAGAATCTCAAGCAGGCTCCACACTGTGGACACAGAGCCCAATGTGGGGCCCGAACCCACGCACTGTGAGATCATGACTTGAACTGAAGTCAAGAGTTGGTGCTTAACTGACTGAGCCACCCAGGCACTCCTCTTGGCTAAAAAAAAAAAAGTATTTCAAAACATTTTAGAGACTCTTCCTCCACTTTTTAAAAATTGTGGTAAAACTCACATAACAAAATTCTCCATTTTAATGACGTAAAGTGTCCAATCCAGTGGCCTTTAGTCCATTCACAATGTCGTACAACCATTACCGCTTTCTGAACATTTTCATCACCCCAAAAGGAAACCTGGTGTCCCATAAGCCGTCATTCCCCAAACCTCCATTCATCCCACATCTGCAAATCACTAATCTGCTTTTGTTTCTATGGATTCACTTGTTCTGAATAGTCCCCATAACTGGAATCACACAGGACGTGGCCTTCTGTGTCTGACTGCTTTCACTCAGCACATTTTCAAGGTCCACCCATCTTGTGGTCTTTATTACTACCTTCTTTCTTTGTGATGAGTGAATGATATTCCATCGTTTGGATGTGCCCCCTTCTTTACCCATTATCGGTCAATAGACATTTTCTTATTTTCACTGTTTTGCTCTTGTGA
Organism: Helogale parvula; assembly: GCA_004023845.1. NCBI lineage: Eukaryota > Metazoa > Chordata > Mammalia > Carnivora > Herpestidae > Helogale > Helogale parvula. The sequence goes on along the minus strand of PJEM01018323.1, from coordinate 4,026 downwards.
ATAGTGCCGTTTAGATTTACATACAAGGCTCTGTTTGGACACTTGTTTTCAATCTTCTGGGTATTGCCCAGGAATAGGATTGCCAGGTTCAATGGTCGCTTATTTATTAACTTACTGAGGAGTCACTGAACCAGTTTCCACAGCGGCTGCGCCATTTTACATTCTCACCAGCATAGGACAGGGTTCTAATTTCTGGATTAACTCAGATTTTCTATTTCTTCACAATCCCGTCTTGGTAGATTGTGTTTCTCAGAACTGCCCATTTTATTTAGGTTTTCTGAGTTGTTGATATATAATTGTTCATAGTATTCTCTTATAATCCTTTTATTTCTGTAGGATCAGCAGCAATGTCCTCACCTTCATTTCTGGTTTTAGTTGTTTGAGTCTTTTGTCTTTCTTTTTCAGTCACTAGCCAAAGTTTTGCCAATCTCATTATCTTTTCAAAAAGCAATTTTTAGTCTTATTGATTCTATTGTGTTTATGCTCTCCATTTCTTTTATCCCTGCTCTAATCTTTATTATTTCCTTCCTTCCATTTCCACTGGGTTAAGTTGATTTTCTATTTCTGGCTCCTTAGGGTGGAAAGTTTTGTTACTCATTTGGGATCTGTCTTCTCTCCGAATGCGGGCATTTACAGCTAGAAACGTCCCCTGAGCAGCACTTTTGCTGTATCCCATAAAACTTGGTGTTATGTCTTTATTTTCTTCTAGCCAAATATCTTCTCATCTCCCTGGTGATTACTTCTTTGACCCAGTAGCTGTTTACAAGTGTGTTTTTAATTCCATATACTGGTATATTTTCCAGTTCTTACTCTGTTATTTGATTTCTGTTTTATTCAATAGTGGTTGGAAAATATACTTCATATGATTGGAATCACTTTAAAGTTGCTGAAAGTTGTGTGGTAGCCTAGCGTATGCAGCTTCTGTCTCCCATCAATATCCCCTAGTTGCCGTTGGTATTAGGTTCCAGAGTTCTGCAAAGGTTGTTTTTGGTTTTTTTGCTAGTTAATAATTGCTTTAGTGAAGACACAGATATTTGGAGTTAATACCACACTGGTGAAATCAACTACACTTAGAACATAAGAAATTCTATATGATATGACAGAATACCCGGGTGCATTAACAAGTAAATAGCATAAAAAAATAAAAGAGACACGGCTGATCTTGAGAATTTTAAGAGATTTTATCAATCAAAAGCAATGTGTGGACCTTCTTCAGATTACAAATCAAACAAATCAACTATAAAAAGGCATATTTACAAAACGGAGAAAACTGAACATGGCCTGGGTATTAGATAGTATGAAGAATCTTAGTTCAATTTTTCAGATGTGATAATGTTATCAAAATTTTGCTTTTAAATGTCTTGATCTATTAGAGGTATATACTGAAATATTTAAAAATCAAACTGTATGATGCTTGAAAGTAGCTTAAAATACTTAAGAAAATAAGGATGATGAAGTAAGAACGGTGTATGTTAATCATTGTTGACCCAGGCTGAGATGTATACGGACATTCCTTATACCGTTCTAACTGCACATAAGTTCAAATGGCTTTTTTTTTTAAGTTTATTTACTTTTGAGAGACAGAGCACGAGCAGGGGAAAGTCAGAGAGAGAAGGAGACACAGAATCCGAAGCAGCTCCAGGCTCCGAGCTGTCAGCACAGAGCCCGACGTGGGGCTCGAACTCACAAACTGAGAGACCATGACCAGAGCCGAAGTCACCCGCTCAACCGACTGAGCCACCAGGCGCCCCAGTTTGAATGTTTTGATAACATGTTCTGTCTGAGGAAAAACTTTCCGAGTCAGGCCTGCAGGACTCACTCCCAGTAAGATTGCCGAGCCCACCCAACAGGGACGACCACGGACAGGAGATGAACCACTATGCTGTCGGGTCGGCAGAGACCTAAGGGGCCACAGATGTTGCAAGTTTAAGATACAAGATCATGATCAGCTACGTGGGTTATATATCAACCAACTAATTTTGTTGGACTTCCTTATCCAGAAAGGAGGATTTCCCAGAGTGGCCCCTGGGAAGGGTGAAGGGATGTCACTAATTTGCTTCTTAGGCCTGTTTTGCGTTTTTCTAAAACCTCTTATTTATTTTTTTAAATATTTATTTAGTTTTTAGAGAGAGAGGAGAGGAGAGGAGGGGAGGGGAGGGACAGAGAGAGAGGGAAACATGGAATCCAAAGCAGGCTCCAGGCTCCAAGCTGTCAGCAGAGACCAACGTGGGGCTTGAACTCATGAACCCACAAGATCATGACCTGAATGAAGTAGGGCCCTTAACCAACAGAGCCACCCAGGTTCCCCTCGTAAAACCTTTTGAAGACCCACTGAGCACAGAATTAAACTGCATATAGACAGAACAGGAGGGAGTGTGCTCTGTGGAGCCTACTCCGTGCACAGAGGGGAAGGAACCCAGCCCTGTCACCACTGGTCTTGATGGTGGTGTTGGGCACCCAGTCAGCCTCCTGCCACCGGGTAGACGAAGTCTCCACCTCTGGTTTTGAGAGTATTTTGAGAGGGAGTCATTCCAATAAAATGATCCAGACATCACTTCTCGGGCTTTATCTGCTGGAAAAACAGAATGGAAAGAACAGAAAGAGAAGAAAAGAGAACTCTGAACCCCACCAGGGGCTCAGATCACATAGGAATCTCTAGTACTCTGAAAAGCACTTACAAAAATCGTTTGTTTAATTATCGCAGGTGAAAAAGATTCCTGTAAAACGTTCACAGACGCCTTGGTGCACTGTATTGGCCACTAGACAGTGTATCTTAGTGGAAGAAACACTGACGAATTCCTCTTTTCCTTTATTTCAAAGTCAATCATGACACGTTAACAAAAGCTGTACCTTGGAAGGGAACTGCCTTCTGGGTGAACCCCCTGCAGAAATGAGGAGAGAACCCCCGCCCCCGCCCCCCGTGACTGATGTAACACATCTCCCTGCACATTGTGTTTTGTTTTTGAAAACTTCACACGACGTAAAACCAAATACAGAAGGAGCGCACAGACTGTGCTTGGTGACTTTCCGTCAAGTGAACCCATCGTGTGAACCAGAACCCGGCCAGCACTCCAGAACCTTCCCTCCTGTTCTCTTCCGGCCCCTGCCCACGGGAGGGCAGCTACCTTGACCTCTCATACCATACATTAATCAGTGTGGGCAGGTTTTACATTTTATACAAACAGAGTCACACCCGACATCAGTTTCACCCAACGTGTGATTACACTCCCCCCCCCCCCACACACCTGGTAAGCACACCAGGGGGCCCGGAAGTGAGGTAAGAACAAACAGACTCCCCCTCCTCCCAAATCCTCAGCTGATGATCACCTCTGCCACCCACCTCTGCTGGGCCTCGAGTGCCGGTGTTCACTTACTGGGTATGAAGACAGGCTCAGGGTAGGAGAGTGAGCGCGGGAGAAAGTGTGAGCTGCTGAGTAAGATGGCAGGGGCCGTGTGAACACACACCCCTACTGCCCAGTCCGGCTACTTGAGCACCGAAATAACTAGGCGTCCCAGTCAATTACAAACCACTGAAAACACAGGCATCCATGCACATAATAACTGAGAAATTAAGAAATTAATGCGGAAAGCAGAAACTCTTGCCTAGCGCGGAGCACTGAGCGTGCTGGGAAGGCTGGAGGGGGAGCCTCATTTCTGGCATCAGAACAAAGATGAGCGAGGTCGGTGGCCCTTAAATCTAGGGGGAAATTTCGGTGAGGAGGGGGTGTTCGGAGTCTTAGACTGTTGCCCCACACACCAGGTGGTCTGTGGGAGGCAGTGTCCGGACACATAATTACACACTATCAACTATGTCGTGTTCTGGTGGGAAACGCGCGCCCTGATTGCGACCCTGAGAAAGCATCCGTCAGACCCAAAGTGAAAGGCATTCTATTTAAAAAAAAGAAGAGGGGCGCCGGGGAGGCTCAGTTGGCTCAGCTGGTTAGCGACCACTTGGGCGCAGGCCATGATCTCACGGTTAGTGGGTTCCAGCCGAGGAACCGGGAACTCTTCACAGCTGGGGGGCTG
>PJEM01018322.1:0-19140 GCA_004023845.1 Helogale parvula | reverse complement strand
GACCGCCGGGCCCCTGCCCCTTTGCTCTCGGCCGGTGCTGGTGACCCTGCGGTCCGGCCGTGGGCTCCCTCACGCCCTCTGCTTGGTCCCCAGTCAAGGCTTGTTCGTCTCTGTCATTATCCGGGTACGTGTCGGGGGTCCCCCGTCTTCCTTAGCCTGCCTGTGGACAGCGCATTGCTCCCCAGGCCCTGGGAAGACCCCGCTCTTGCAGGCGGGGGGAGGGCGCCCTGTCAGGGTGTGCGGGCGCCATCTCCACCTCCTGTCCGGGATGCAGGTTGCAGACCGCAATCACCTGGCCGCTGACGGACCGCCCACTCCCTGCCTCCCTGTCCCCGGGGATGGTGAGCGGGTCTGGAAGGCGCATCGTGAGCGCGGCCTGGAGCTCTGCGGATGACCGTGAGGGTGTCCACGTCTTCATGGGGCGGGACAGCTAAGTCCACACGAGTCGTGAGTCTATGCGTGTCCCGTTACAGAGGCGACTTCAGGCAGACGGTCCCCATCTCTGCTAAAACCCAGGTCTCTATGTGGCTCACTCGCTCCCCGAGTGAGGGGCGTGCGGGCGCTGGGCCGCGGTTCGGGTCCTGGCCGGGGTCCCGCAGGCGGTGGCCAGGGCGTACTCCCAGCCCGGGGACGGTCCCGGAGGGACGGAGCGGGGCTTGTGCCGACTCTTGCCTCTGTGGTCTTCAGGCAAATCTCTAGAAACAAATGAGCGCATCTGGGTCTCCTAGGTTCTGGGTTCTCCGTGGGACACATTTCCCCGGAGGCCTCGGTCCCCACTCTCAGGACTTTGTAAACAGCTGGTGCTGAACTCGTGGAAGAAAAACACTCCGAGCGGCTCCTCAGTAAACGCTGGGCCAGGTACGCAGTGCCGTCGGCTTCATAATTCACAGGTATTAAATTCCACAGAGAGGTGATACAAACTTCTCCTTGGGGCAAGAAAGTATGAAAAAAGATGAAGGGACGTGCAAAAGCATTTTTATACCCCGGCTTTGATACAGTTTGGTGACGCGAAGTGATGAGTAGCTATCAGCTTGGAATTCACGCCTAATCATTCAGCACCTGCTCCTAGGAGGAGGGCTCCCTGGACGCCAGAGCAGGGAGGTAAACCGAGGCAGACTGCAGCTTCCGTGGTTGTAGTCTGCGTGGACAACTGCATGTTAAGGGACATCAGGGAAATACTTTACATGTAAAAGCATATGTATTTTTAACAATCGGACCACGTAAACTCATGCGTTAAGTTGTGTTTGAAGACAAAAAGCCTGTCCTGAGAACCAGCCTCCCAACCAGTGGCTTAAATTGTTGAATTTAAATCTTTAGCCTGGCATTCAAGGCCACCATGTCTGCGCTCCCTGTCCCTCCCGGCCCCGCCTCCCCGTCTCTCGCACGGCCATGGCTGCTCCAGGGCATGAGACCCGACCTCTGCCCACAGCGGGGGAGACACTGCTGGTCTACACGGCGCCCCCCCCATGGGTCCCGACCGCAGACAGGAGCGGTGTGCTTCTCCTCAATTCATCGGGTGAGTATTCGTGGATCATGTATTTTGAATTTCTCGTCTCACGTCTCGGGAAAGTCTCCAGCCGCTGAGCTAAGTGTGGGAGGACGTCACCAGGATGCGTACCTTACACGTCGCCATTTGTACCTGCAGCGTCTGTGGGAACAGGAGGCTGTCTGCGTGCGTGGAGCCCGCCGGCAGAGAGGCGCAGAGGCAGCTCACTTGGACAGTTTGGAAAGGAGTTAGAACGAAGACAGAAAAAGATCCTCCATTTCCATCTCCGTTTCTCTCAGAAGACGTCTTGGGCGCACTTGGACGCCTGCTAGTCGGCCGGATCTCGGACCCGCGGGGAGGCTCTCGCAGGCTTGGCTCTGGCCTTTCTGACCTGAGGCAAGCCCACATTCTGTACCTTGTGTCTGAACGTCTGAGTTAAGAACCCGCTAAATGCACTGTGTTCTAACCTCCGCTGCAGACGAATGTGCCGTCCTGATGTCCTGCAGGTTAAATGTTGAATTTAGGGTCCTCAGGAATCTAAGAGCCTCACACGTGTGGCCACAGGAGGAAAAACAGCCCCTGCCTTGGGTCCTGGCTCCACTGGGCAAAAGTCTGCGTCCTGGGCAACTGGGCATGGGCATGAAAGTAACCATGGCATCAGAGGGGCACGGCTGGGGGGGCTTTCTGAAGTTCCCGGTCAGGTGTGGGTCCGGGCAGCTCACCTTCGGCGCCCCAAGGAGGAGAGATGAGCGTTGTCACCCGGATGAACATTCGTAAGGGGCGGCCGTCACCGCCTCGTTGGTTCCATGGCTCTGCACATGATGGAAACTTTTCCTGCCGTCCCGCTTAAGATGGGGAGCGGTGTGGGGAGCCCGCGACTCTGTGGCCGCTGCAGCCGTTCAACTGTGTAGGAGGGTAACGACGTGAATAATATTAATTATTACCGAATGCTGTGTTGGGCATGAAACAGATGTCTGAAAAGCCCTTGAACAAATTCCATTCGTATTCTGAAAACCGTTTACTCGCAAACTTGCATGGAGAAACTTTCTAGAAACTGGATTCTGTCATGAAGAAGGGGGTCCTAATATTTAGCAGAAGTTGCCCTAAACGCTTGGGTCGGGGTGGCGTGCGGGGCTCGCGCTCCCGGCCCCGTCCCCGCGAGGGGCACTCCCACACGAACGTCTCTGTCTGCATCCCTGTTGCTCTGAGGATGGGCTTCGGGACGTGTGAGTATGACATTCAAGCGTATAAACTCGGTGACCTCCGTTCCCAGGTGACCACATTGCTCTGGAGGGAGGGATTTTAGTTTATATTTCCACCGGCAGGAAGAATAGAGCCGTTTCACCCGCCCTCCCTCACATCAAATACAATGCTTCTAAATTGCCAATTTGAAAGATGAAAAAAGTTCCATAGTTGTTTCCATTTGCATTTTAGAATTACTTGTGAGGCTGAGCGTTTTTTATGCTGGGGCTTCGTCCCTGACTTATCTCTTCAGCCGTTGTTTTCGCTAACGGCGGACCCGCGCTCTGGAAGAGCCGGGAAGATGGACTCAGCCATGCTGTTCTTCATACTTTTCTTAGTAAGCTCTGTGTTTTGATAACAGAAGAAAGACAAAACACGACGTAATGGCAATAAATGCTAATGAGCTAAACCCTCCTATTAAATGACAAAGACCACCTGATCGGGGGTACGGTAAGAAGTGCACCTGTAGAAAACATATAAAATGAGTGATAGCTTGCTGATCACAACGATAAACAGAACGCCGCGGTCTATCGGGCATTAACTGCCGGCCACATGGTGGACGGGACTCTCCCGATTGGATTTCTCTCTCGTAGGCGCCCGGACAACCTCTGGGTTCCCCACCACGGCGTGTGTGCAAGGGACCTTCTGTGGAACAATCGCGCCCGTGTGTCCCTCAGTCCATCGCGAGGTCCTGCACCGGCCTATGCGTCACGCTGTCCTGAGTCCTGCCTCGACAGGCCCGGCACCATGTGCTCCGTAGGAGCTGTTCACAGACGGGCCCTACATTCTCTGTCTCATTTAATTCTTCCAACAACCCCACGAAGAGCGAGGACGGCTCCCGGTTCCCAAGTGAGGTAGGAGCTCTGAGGAGGTCAGTGGTTTTCCTGAGGCCACGCGTCTCCTAAGTGCGCAGCCAGCGTGCGAAGGCCCGTGTGAGGGACGGGGAAGCGCCGTCCCTGCGCCCTGGAAAGGCTGCAGACAAAACAGCGAGGGAGATTTGCCGAGCAGAAGCGAAGGGAAGGAAAGGAGGGCTGGCCGCATGAATTTAAACTACAGGTCCGATTCCAGGCGGCAGTGGTTTGGCGGACAAAGACGGGCACTGCTTGCTGACAGAGCAGAGTCCCGGCACCAGTGACGACCGAGCCATCTTGAACATTTTGTACGAAATACCAGCCTCTAAATCACAAACAAAACACCGAGGAACAGAGAGGAGTGAGCGGAAACTCATTTATGGGAGATTCTGTGAAATGGACAATGATAGAAGACGAAGACCTGGTGAGTCCGAACGGTCTTACTCAGGCTGTTGTAATTCATGCCTTCCCATCCGGCACGGCACGCACGGCGCACTGGCGTCCTTGGAAGCTGCTAAGAGACGTTTGCAAAATCGTGATTTCATGTTAGACAACCACAGTATCAGCTAATTCTAATGCATCACACTGGGAATTAACAAAAAAATTGCTTGTACAGAGTAAATTACTTGTGAAGACAGAAAACCTCACAGCCGCATAAAATGACGTTTGTAGAAAGATACGTACAAATATGGAACGGGCAGGCCGGCTCTCGGGGCCGCCGCCGGCGTCCAGCCCAAAGCCGCTGGCAGGAGGGGACCCGTGTGCAGCCCGGAAAGAGGGACGGGTCCCCTCGATTAGCCTTCCTTTCTGAAAACACTTTCTCCCTCTCACTACGCTTGGTGCACAGGTTAGCATCTCAGAGCATGAAAACGGAGCCCCCACTCTCATCCCCTCCGCTTGCCAAGATTTTCCTCCTTTCTCCTGTGGTCCCTTGCGGTGGTGCGTGCGTCCCTGGCCCACAAGACTTGAGTCCTCGGTGGGACCTCAGCCGCATGCGGGCCGTTTCCCAGGCCCCCAGGGCAGGCCCCCCAGGCGTCTGCTGGCCCTGCTGGCACGGAGCCCGCGGAGCCAGCTTGCTCCTCCAGCAGCAATCCACGGCAGGCCGGGCTGCTCTCTCTGGGCCTCGGCTCCGCTTCCCCTGGGGATGGCACGTCCTGATGCTCTGAGTCCGCAGCGACTGTGGCCAAAAAAGGATGAATTAACGAATTAACCAGTTAATTGTCTCTGATTCAGATTTAATAGTTAATAATGCACAGTATGTGTCAAACACTAACAGGGACTTCCGGTTTCTCCACTTACGTGTGAAAACCTTGGAAGTCATCACCCTCACCCTTACAGGAGAAAACTGCAAAGTCTAAAAATCAGCAGCTCTTCAGGAGCCTCAGACGATGGAGGACAAGGGACAGATCAGTGCACACCAGACGGGCCCGTCTGGAGGGTAAAACTGCCCCTCGGGGGTCCCAGCGGAAGCCCCTGAAGCCATAAGCTGGTGGGAATAGGTTGACGGTCATGTCGACAGGGTGCCGGCTGGAGGCCGGGTGCGCACCGGTGGGGGAGCCAGAGACCCCTGTGAGCGGAGGCAGGCGGCCCTGGCCGGGGAGGGAAGGGTAATCTTAGTGACCTGTGCCAGAGCCTTCGCTGTGGCAAGTGCCTGCTTTTCAGGGTGCAGGACTTTGCCAGAGGCATTTCCGAGTTCTTGTCCCAGCTGGGGAAAGTCTCTCGTCCCCACCGGAGCCCCTCCGGCCTTCCTGTGCACCCAAGGTGGGGACTCCCGGCCCACGTGGCAAGTGCCCAAGGGAGTGGACTGGAGGGCCCTCACGCCGCTCCTCAGGGCTGCCCGCCCTGAGGCCTCTGGAGCCAGAAATCCATTCTCTCAGAGCTCGGGGGAGTCAACCTCGAAGACCAGGTGCCCCTGAGGCAACACTGCCTCCAGGAGCCCCAGGAGAGGGTCCCCCTTTGCCTCTTCCAGCTTCTGGTGGCCCCAGTGTCCCCCAGGGAGTGAGGTGAGCCACTCAGGGGCCGGGGGCAGTCTGTGCATGAGGTCTGCCGTTTCCCGCAGGGGTGGGGTGACAGTTCCAATCCCGCTGCGTGGACGTGCCGGAGCCGGCTGGCTGTGAGCGGACGGCGGATGAGTTCACAGTGTTAGAGCTGGATTTACAGAGAAGCAGCCGGAAGAGCCTGGAATGATCCATGAGGTGATAGACACGATGAGCTCATGTTTAGCCTAATATAGATGCAGATGGCTCCATAGAGGATATTTATAGGTCTCGTGCGTTCGTGGGTTTGGAGAACACGTATCCGTCTCTGGCGCTGGAGGGTCCAGGAGCAATGGCTGCCTAATGACAATGGTCACATGTAAGCAACGCCAGGTTTTGGTTTCGCATCCCGTTCTCTGAAAACAAACCCATCGACCGAAGCAAAAAACAAAATCTCGGGCTCCTTAGAGAAGCGGCCGAGTCCCAGGCGGGGGCAGGAAGGACGCGACCGGAGCCTGAGGCAGGTTCTGGGTCCAGAAAGTCCGGACCTCTCAGGGCCGTCAAACACCGATGGGGGCACGTCAAACGGAAGCACGAGCCACAGCCACGAGCTCCTACCGCCAAAGCTAGACGAACAGACGGACGGCTGGGTGACAACCACAGCGTGCGGCCCCGCCAGTCCACGCTGGGGTAAAGGATCGCACAGATAAGTAAACGGGGTGAGACAAAGTCTCTCGTGCAGAAGGATCCCAGAGGTTTATGCAGGCGCTCCATCCTCGAGAAGGTGGGGCAGGGCTCCTGCTTCTAGAGACGACCCAGTGGCAAGCCCGGTGGCCCGGCTCGACACCAGCGCCATCGGTCATGTGGACGGAGCGTGCCCCACACGGTGTGGTGGGAAAGGACTTCTTGGCCGCGGGGTCCTCTTCCAGATCCGGACCCCGGTGTGACCCCGAGGAAAACAGCGCACAAACCCCAGTGGAGGACCTTCTGGGAGACAGAAGGCAAAACTGCCAGCTTCGTAAAAAACAAGGGAAGTGTACGAAACGGTCAGCGCCCTCCGGGGGGCCTGGGGACCCAGTAACGTACCGCGGGGAGAATCCCAGGAAAGAAACAGACATTCGGGAAAACGAAAGCAAATCTGGGGGAGGATGAACTTTAACTAATAATATTGTTACCCGTCTTGCTTCATCCGTTGTGACAAAGGTACCGCGTTCATACAAGGTGTTAATAAAAAGGGACTGCCTGGCAGAGATGGAGACTCTTTACAGTCCCCTTGCGACACCTGTGCCAATCTGAAGTTCTTCCGAAATGAAAAGTTTATTAAAACAGTTTGTAAAGGGCAGATGCATTTTAACAGCAGACCAGTTTTAATCGGCAAGAGAAAAAAAGACAGACGCTTCAAAGAAATACAAGCCCTTTTTTCTGGTCAAGTTATTATCTAGGCAAAAAAGGGTGTGTGACAACAAAACTAAATGACAAAGGGAGACTGGGACAGGAAGGAAGTTGCAACACGACACCTGATCCCCAGCCTAGCGGAGGGGCGGCTCGGTGAACAGGACGGACCGAAACCAACGCGTAGCCAGTGCTGTATCTGAGCCGACACTTCGTGTATGTGATTATGCGTTGAGTGCGTGACATCATTTAAAATGCTTTCCAACACGTTTCAGACATGCAGAGACGGCGTGTAACGTGCACCCGCGTCTGTGAGATTGTTATGTTTCCTTATTTCTTTCAAAGCGTTTCCTAAAAGAAATAATGCATCAAAGTTCAGTGGAACCTCACCTTTTCCAGCCCCTGAGCCGGTGCCCTCCCTCCCGAGATGGGCTTCTGGTTTTCACATTCCTGTCTTTATACGCACACGATGCGTGCGTTTATGGATAAGCGAGGTGTACCATTGATTTCTATTACTTTAAATTTTTATGTGGCTGGAACTGCTATCTTTCCTTTTGCAACTCGTTCTTTTTTGCTCAGCATTATGTGTTGAGCTTTATCCTCATAGAAACCCATGTAGCTTTACGTTTGGCGTGTAGCGTTTTCAGTGCTGATGGTATTTCTCCGCATGCATGTGGCAAATTCTCCTTGCATCTGTTAATGACCGTTTCGGCTGTTTCCAAAGTTTCTGGATTGGAAGGTCTACGGCATTTTTGGCCTGATGTTGCCAAATAGCTCTTGAACCTGGTTGGATCAGGTTACATCGCCTCCCAGCAAGTGCAGGGCTCGGGCCACCACGCTGAGTGCGAGGAGCTCATGGGACAGGAGGTTTAGAGCAGGAGCTCAGTGTTACACCCCTGTGGAGGGGCTGGAGAAGGCATGGACTGAAGAGGGATCCTGGAACGGGCCATGGACCCTGAAGCTGGAAACAGAGAGCCACGTGTGTCCAGCCACCTGCGGGGGTTGGCAGCGGGAGCCCACGAGAGGTGGCGGCTGGGGGGCCCTTCCTCTGTGCATCCTCGGCCAGCTGTCTGGGGCCGCCGGGCTGCAGTGTGGTGGTCCAGTAAAAGAGGGGTGCAGCGGTGTGGGGGTGAGCTGGGCCCACCAGGCACCTTGGTGTCTGCTAACCTCCTTCTCTAACCGTGAGCTTCAGAGAGCAATGGCCTCTGTGTTACGGCGGACTTCCCAAATCTCACGCTCAGCGATGGCCCTGAGGGAGGAGGAGGAGGCAGACAGAGCTCCCGGCTCAAGCAGGGCGGCGACTTCCGTCCTGCAGGGCATCCGGGACACCCGCTCTGGGTCCGGCCCCTGGCCCAGCGTGCGCCAGGCTCTCCCCCTTATCTTCTTGCTCGTGAATCTCTCTCTTTTCTTCCCCTTTTGCAAGCTGAGGTCCTCTATGAAAAGTCTGTGTTCACTGCACTTTATCTTACATTCCCAGGGGAATTGCGTTTGTAAAGGATTTCTTTAAAATTCACTGATCGGCCCTATTGCTGGAACTAGGAAATTGACCACAATGTGTAATGGCCGTACACAGACCTCTGAGGTGTCTATTTGTGTAGATCTTTTATGGACGATCCACAGCCAAGCCCCTACACGTCAGCGTGGTGACCCTGGGGCCCAGTAGAGACACGCCCGTGTTTGGCACCCAGAAGGCAGATCCCCACACGGAGGCTGTTTCCTCGGGGGCTTGGCTAGAGCCTGCGTCTTGTCTCACCTGGGCTCTGCCGCTCCCGGGGCGCTCCCCCAGGGAGGCGCTGGCTCCTGCCCACCCTGGATGCACCTGCTAATGACGCCCAGTGGGTCGGGTGTGAGCGTCGGGCCATCAGCTCTTTGCTTGGCTGGATCGGCGGCATTTCCGCATCTGTCTGTCCCTGGGGCAGCGCTCCTGCTCCTTTCGCTGCTGTCCGGCAGCTCCCGCAGCCCAGGTCGGACGAGCGCACAGCCTTTAATTGTTTTTCCTGCCTCAGAGTCACCTCTTACTCTGGTAAAGAGTCCAAGAGTTTACTGCTCTGTGTGGCATGTGGCATGTTGGAGGAGCCTTGTGACCCCAGTCGCTTTGGGGGTGCGCTGTGTGTGCGTGGTCTCGTGGGCTGGCATGCTACCCCCACTCCATACGTCAGAGTCCTGACTCCAGGACTGAAGAACATGACTGTGTTTGGAGCCAGGATCTTTGCCGAGGAGTAATTAAGGTAAAACGGAGTCTGTGGGGGGGCTCTCACACAGGCTGGCTGGGATTCTCATAAGAAGAGGAGGGCAGGACGCAGATACACACAGAGGGTCGGCCACACAAAAACACAGGACAGGACGCCCGTCTGCAGCCCAGGAGAGGGGCTCAGGAGGAAACAGCCTGCCCACTCCATGACCTTGGACTTCCAGCCTCCAGGACTGTGGGAGGGTAAATGGTGGTGGTGTTTGTTATACACCCTGAGCTGACCAGTGCATCAGCCAGCGTCCCTGCCTCCCACGTGGGCTGGGGGTGGGCACACAACCCACGTGGGGGCTTCTCCTGCAGCCTTTGAGAAGAAGGAGCCCTCTGTCCCCAAATATTCTGGAGCAGCCCACGTGCAGCTCAAGGCACTGCCGGCCACTGCCGGCCCCTGGGGGAGGAGGTGCCCGCAAGGGGCTCAGGGCAGAGCAGGGCAGAGCTGCGACGTGGCAGAGGCCGGTGTGTCCAAGCCCGGCCGTGGGGGCCGCGGTGCCGGCTGGGGCTGAGCCCTGGCCCCGAGGGGACGCAGGTCTGCGGATGGGGCGCATCCAGGGCAGCGGGTGGCGGTTCACATTCCAACGACCTCCGGCCGCCGTGGGAGCGGGAGCGTGAGGAGCATGATGGAAACGCGGGCCGACGTGAGTGAGGCAAGTCTCCGGCTCTGTTTTCCTCTTCTTAAGCAAGTGGCCTGATTTTTGTCGAACGCGGCTGTTCCCGGAGGGTGAAGTGAGCAGATTTCTGGAGCTTGAAATGGCAGCAGTCACTAAATTAACCCGTTTCCCCTCAGAACGTCTTCCTGGTTTGTTCTGAAAGTGACAAGGGCGGTCACACGGCTGGGCTCAGCCCCCAGGCCGGGGGGAGGCGGTCCTGGGGCCTGGGACCTTCTCCAGGGGTCACCCCAGAGCGTCTCTGCCTCTTGTCATATCTGCCCCCCTCCCCCCCGGAGACAGTGCTCAGTGTCCCAGCGCTTTGCTGGGACGACGGCAGGATAAGCATTAAATCCCTGGGGCTCACGTGTTCACTCGTTCCCTCCCCGGGGGCAGGGCGGGGCCACGCGCCCCCATACAAGCCGCCCCGGGAAGGCAGCGGCCCTGGAGCCGTGTTACCCATGTAGCCGAGAAGCCCTCTGGTTAAGAACCATTCGTGGTGTGAAGGAGCGCTCATGGAGACCTCACGGAGGTGTGACAGCGCAGGCCGCCCGCGGGGAGGTGAGGCTGAGCCAGGAGGGCAGACCGGGGGCGCACCGTGCGGACACCCCACTTGGGGAGCGGGGGGGAGAAGTCTGCGCAACCCGGGGGCCTGTGTCTGGAGGCCGCGGTCCTGTAGCCCGGGCCTCCCTGCACTGCCGAACCCTGCACAGGTGTCCAGAGTCGCTCCTGCCCCGAGGGGACGTGATGTCTGTTCCCCCATTTTTGGGCACTGGCTCCGGCGTCAGAGCAATATCCACCCCGGGAGGCGCCAGGATCCGATCACGAGACCCGCCACCAAAGTGAGGAGTGCGGACAGGCGGACAGTGCCCCCAGTCCTGACCCCCCATCGGCGGGAGGTGCGCCTCGGCGGTCTCCTCACTGTAAGCGGGGAAACGTGCTCTGGTCACTGTGACTTTAGCAGCAAGATCCTAATACCCAGTAATAACGGGAAATGACACAAAGTGAGTTCAACTCACAGCCCAGGGGGAGGCAGACGCCCGTCCGGCTTTCCTCCTGTCTCTCCTTGTCTCTCTGTCTCTGGGTCCATCTATCTCTGTCTCTGTTCTCCACCTGTCTCTGTCTCTGTCTCCATCTGTCTCTGTTTCTGTCTTTCTGTGTCTCTGTGTCTCTGTGTCTGTCTCTCTCCCTCTGTGTGTCTCTCTCTCTGTGTCTCTGCCTCTGTGTCTCTATGTCTTTCTGTCACTCTGTGTCTCTGTCTCTGTCTCTCTGTGTCTCTCACACACACCCTAGTGGATGTCAGGCCTCAGCAATTTTCTCCACTCGGGTGACAGGCGGAGGCAGGGTCAGGACGGTTCATCAGACCGCCCCCCACTAATCTGTGGCCCGCCCCCCACTAATCTGTGACCCGCCCCGGTGTCTGTAGCCCCAGGCTCAAGCCCCGGGTGTGCGGTGCCCTTGCCCACATGGCACTGCAGGCCGGCTGTGACTCAACAGGAAGCCCGGGCTGGGGACACGGTCCCAGCAGCACGGGGGTGTGACGGGGCCGAATCCAGCCTGCGGCGCATCCACAGGACAAATGACCTTCTTTCTTCAACAACAAACCGACTAACCCAGCGCCTCTGCAGCCGGCAAACACTCTTGGAGGGGAATGTCGTCTGGAGACCAGGGGACCTTCAGACCAGCGAACCCAGGCGGTGGCACCTGGTCTGGGCGCAAGAACCGTCCACGTGAGCCCCACGCAGGGGGCAGACGGCGGAGCCCGCAGGCTCGGGTGACGTCAGGGGTGCATGGTCGCCCCGAGTCCCTGCTGCTGGGACGTGGGGGGGGTCCCCCTTCGGAGGGGGTGTGAGGCCTTCACCGGGCTGCCGCCTGGTTAGCCGGGGTCCCTGGGGCGTGAGCGGGGATGGTGGCTGAAAGGGAGGTGGACGTGCGTCAGACAGTTAGAGGCTTCCGGGAGGCACGGGGCTCGCAGCCCTCCTCTCCTCCTGAAATTCCCAGGCCGTGATGGTGATGAGGGGGCTGCCTCTGCAGGAAGGTCTGGGGTCTGCCTTCGAGGCTGGTGGGAAAGGAGGGGCCACAGCCCGGGTCGGGCCTGGAACCGAGGCCTCTGCAGTTCTGACTATCAGGGTCCCGTAGCTTGTGCGGAAGCTTCAGCTGTGACGGCGGCCACAAGACCCTGCCTTCCAGAGACCGGCCGAAAGAACACGCCAAACTTCCCAGAGAGAAACCGGTTCCTGCCTCAAGCCTCAAAATGGGTGGGAAGCAGGTGCATGGCGGAGTTGGAGGACCGAGGGGTCACCCCCAGCTCCCGATCTGGGCCACGGTGGCAGGGATCAGAATGAGAGGACCCCACCGAGGACCCCCAGATCGCCCGGGACCGTCCCTTGGGGTCCTGTCTGTGCGCCGCCGTCTGCCGGGACCCTGGCTTGTCGGCTGCTCTCCGTGTATGTGGATCCCAAGTCGCTCCTGGAAGGTCTCCTGGCCCTGTCCCTTCCGTTCCACGGTCATTGCCCGACTGGAGCTTACAGGCTCCGGCCCCTCCCTTGTTTGCATTCTGCACTTGGGCCTGATTTTCCTCTATGTGTGTGTGTATTCGTGTACGCACACGCAGACACGCAGCACGAAGATGAACTCAAATAGGAATGTGTGTGTAGGTAGAAACACACACACACACACACACACCTGTTTGAGGATGAGTATCATCATACAATCCCCACCCCCCAGCACACATTTGAACACTTACGAGTTCGAATGATCCATTTCTTCCCCGCCTTGCAGTGTGGACCGGGCACTGGGAGGTCCCTCCGAAGAGCCCAGTGCGGGAGCTGGGGAGAGCCCCGTGGTGGTCCCGCCTCGGCGAGCCGGTGAGTGAGGCCAGCAGTCGCCGTCCGTGTCGACAGCACGAGCCCCGACACGACACGACGTGACGATGGGGACACGTTACCTCTGTGGACCCCGCACCCGAGACTCACATTCACTGTTCAACGGTGAGCAAAGCGTCAGGCAGACCCACGCCGATGGGCATCTACGCAGGGCCCGATCAGCTCTCCTCTGACTGTCAAGGTTGCCGACAGCAAGAACACGCGGAGAAGCTGTCACAGCCCAGGCGTGTCTGAGCAGACGAGACGCATGCCATGTCCCCGGACGGGATCCTGGGACAGAAAAAGGAAATTAGGGAAAAAACGAATGACATCTGGATAAAGTATGAACTTCAGTTAATAATAACATATCGATATTGGTTCATTAGTTGTGACAAATGTGCCGTAGGAATGAAGGATGCCGACAACAGGGGAAGCTGGGTGTGGGTGGAAATAGGAACTCGATGTACTATTTTTTGCAACTTTTCTGTAAATTCTAAAATAAAAGTCTATTTAGGGACATCCGGTTTCAGCTGTGACAAGGAAGGAGCTTGGAAGCTGCCGCTCGCGTCTTTACAATGAGAGAAAAGCTGAGCAAACTGGAAACCAAGGACTTTTCTTGAACCATCAGAGAAAGGAGGGGGCGGGCGCCGCAACCCCCACAACCCAGAGAGACAGAAATGAGGAGGATCATGGCTGAGATCAGCGAATCTGGAGCAGCCGCCGCCGAAAGGAAGACTGAGGTGCCAATTCTGACAATGACAGAGGCTGGACGTGGCTGACGCGGGAGTGAGAAATCTCCGGGGACCTCACAACTCCGCTGGTCTTGCTCACAGGAGCCCCCAAGGGGTCCTCACAGGGAGGAGCCCAGAAAACGCCCTGGCGGCTCTTGCAAGGGAGGGGAGGTAAGCTGGCTGAGATGTGCCCAGAGCATTTAACCTCCTCTCCCCTGGGCTGGAGGGGAGGGCAAGGGGCCCGCTCTGGTCCCCTGCAGCCCTCCTGCGCCACCTGGGAGGAGGAAGAAAGCTAAGACACACCTGTGAGTGTCACAGCCCAGGCCACAGTACCCCTGACAAACAGAGGTCCCGTTCTAAGACTGGACTTCTCCCCTGTCACTCCTGTGACCCCTGTCCCGCTCCTATCACCCCACCAGCAGGACTGCACAACAGGAACAGTGGCCTTCAGCCCAAAGAGCCAAAATGTGCAAAATCGTAGGAGGGAGTTCTTAGGAAACCAAGAGACATCAGAGGTGACAAAAGCAAGGACATTCCAGGAATTTGAAGTCTCTGAAGCCTGTAGCTACAGTGAGCATGAAATACAGTGGGCTCCTAGCCAGGTTAACATGAAACACACCAAAGACCTTTTATCTCCATTTCTACTCAAGAAACTGTGTCCAGATTTCAACAACAACAACAAAAAAATCACAAGGCATGCTAAAGGCAAGAAAAAACACTCTTAAGACACAAACCAAGCCCCATGGTCCCCTGCCAGGTCTCTCCTGTTAGACCTATGAATGCAAACATATGGTATCTGTCCTTCTCTGGAGAGGAAGGGGGAAAGAGAGCGGGGGAGAGTGAGGGACACAGATAAAGGGAGACGACTGAATACTGAAGATGAACCATGGACTGAAGGGGGAGGGGGGTGATGGTCATGGTGGGGGGCACTTGTGGGGAGAAGCACTGGGTGTTATATGGAAACCAATTTGACAATAAACTATAAAAAAAAGACACAAACTAAGCATCAGAAACAGACTCAGATATGACACAGATTTTGCAATTATCAGACAAGGAATTTCATTTTTTTTAGGTTTATTTATTTTGAGTGGGGAGAGGTGCAGAGAGAAAGAGAGAGAGAGGGAGAGAATCCCAAGCAGGCTCCATACTGTCAGCTCAAAGTCTGATGTGGGGCTTGATCCCATGAACCGTGAGTCATGACTGAGCCAAAATCATGAGTCAAACACTTAACCAACTGAGCCACCCAAGTGATGCCAGACAAGGAAGTTCAAATAACCATGATTAAAACGTTAAGGGGTCTAATGGCAAAAGTCTGTCACAGGCAAGAACAGATAAGTAAGGTAGTGGAGAGACAGAAATTATGAGACAGAATCAAAAGGAAATCTTAATGTTAAGGAGGAGATATTTTTCTATACCCTTCAAGATTCTTCTCTCTAAGAATTAAATTGACAGGATATAGATTAACAGGAGAAAATAAGATTTGATTAGATAATTACAGAGACATGAGATTCTAAAGACCCTCAGACACAATGAGGGATCTATGTGATCCTGAGCGAAGGAGAAGTGGGAGGGTTCTGGGACTACAAAGAGGAGGGAGGTAGTTTACAGAAAGATGAAAGACTACATTTTTGGTAAACAATGAAGTGTTTTCTGGATCCCTCAGGAACACAGGACATGAAGAGGAATTTTTAACAGTAAGACTTTGCTGGCTTCCTCCTTGTCTGCCACACCCAGTTCATATTAAGCCATAGTTATCTGTGGTGTTAGTTACCTTCCGGACCAGGTCCTCTGTCCAAATCCTTTCAGGTAGTGTGGGGGAAGGCCAGAACTGCTTTTTGAGCCTTCTATTTCCCCACAATGATCAACCTAACACACCCCACATGCTAAGGGGACACATTTTGGGGTGGCCAATTTTGCGCCCCTACACCGAGGAGGCCATTCTTCCTCCTGTAACAGAGATGACAAGTGCCATGGAGGGACCACAGGTAGACAGATACAGATGGAGAGTCAGCGAGTGAAGGTGTGTCCACACATACTCCCCAGACTGAAGTGCAAAGAGGGGGAAAATGGAATAAAGATAGGGTGGGGGTAGAGAATAAACTAGAATTGTGAGATGATACAAAAAGTTATTTGCACAACGGGAATACAGAAAGAGAAGGGTAGAAAGGGGCAAAAGGAATATCACAGGTGATCATGGCAGAACATTTTCCAAAATTAATGACAGAGACCAAGCTGCAGATCTAGGAAGCAAGTCCCGAAAACTGGCACAAGGCACGTCATGTTTACACAGAGAGGCGACCTTGAAAGAAAGCGAAGGAAAAGCTACCTCACCTAAAGAGGGATTGGGATAAGACTTACTAGGCCGTCTCTTCAGGAACCGTGTGGGCAAAGTGGGAATGGAGTAAAATACTTAAAGTGTTGGAAGAAAACAAAGATTAATCTAAAATTCCATATCCACCGAATTAGCCTTCAAAAGCAAAATCAAAACAAAGACTTTCTTAGAAAAACATGAATTCGTTGCCCAACCAGAAACCCTGTAAGAAGGGTCGGGAGTTCTGCGAGGGAGGGAAAATGAAGATGTCGGATCTACGGAGAGGTGGAGCATCAGAGCAGCCGTAAATGAAGGTCAAACAACTTCCATTTCCCCTTGTTTTAATTGCTCTAAAAGATAGGCACTGAAAGAAAGAATAGTGATGGTGTCTTGGGTGATTAGAACATACGGAAAAGTGACAGGGTGCCCGGCTGGCTCAGCCCGTCCTCTGGGTCGTGAGCTCAAGCCCCATGCTGGCTGTGAGTTCACTTAAAAAATTAAAAAGAGAACATGTGGATAGGTGAACACAACAGCAGTGTTATAGGGAGGGAGGAACCAGTAGACCCTATTATAAGTCACATGCACCAGTTTGAGGAAGCAAGGTGTAATTTGAGAGCAAACTTAGATTAGTTGTAAATGGAGGCAAACCCTAAGAAAACCACTAACGACTTGAAAAGGGATCTGACTGATACACTAAGACACAACAGAAAATAGAACACATAGAATGCTCAAAAGAAGAAGAAGGGAAGAAAAAACGAAACTCAGAACGATGGAAACATGATAGGTGTTCATTCAACTATATCAATAATCGTTTTAACTGTGACCGGTCTAAGTCTCTCACAGACAAAGCCTGTCCGAGTGGAGAAAACCCACAAGACCCAACTGCATGTTGTCCACAAGAACTCACTTTGAATATAAAGACACAGAGAGATTGAAAGTGAAGAAATGCAGCGAGGTAGGTCATGCTAACACTCATCATGACAAAGAGCAGCCGTGTTAATAATTCCAGACAGAACAGACTGGGGGCAGGGAGGTTATCAGGGTGAAGAGGGGCGATGCATAATGATAAAGGGGTTAGATCTCTAAGAAGCCATTGCCGCCCTTCTTGTGCGTATATCTGACATCAGAATGCAAAAGTGTGAGGCAATAGTGAAGGGAACTTGAAAGACACGGACGCGTCCGCCACCACGGCTGAAGGCGTTGACACCCATCTTGCAGAACTGACAGATCCAGTCTGCACACCAGCAGGAAGGAGAGTCGACACGGACACCATCATCAATCCACTTGATCTAACTGGTATCTGCGGAATACTCCGCTCCACATCCTTCTCGTGCCGGCGTCAGATTTCACCAGGGAAGACCACACGCTGGGCCCTAAAGCCCATGTTAACAGTTTTAAAAGCATAAAAATAATATAAACTTTGCGCTCAGACCACAGTGGAATTAAAATAGAAATCAGCAAGGATCTCAAACTGCCACAATCCAGAATATGTGGAGACTAAACAGGACCCTCCTCGATAACACGCGGGTCAAAGAAGTCTTACAGGAAATTAAAATATATTTTAACACTAAACAGGACTTGGCAAAATTTGTGGGATTCAGCGAAAACAGTACTTAGAGGATATTTTTAAGCATTGAGTTCATATATGAAAAAGGAAGAAAGATTTAAAATCTCAATAAGCTACCATCTTAGAGACACCAGAAAAAAAGAAGGGAAATTATGCCTAAAAGAAGCATATGAGATGAGGAGAGACAATAAAAATTACAGCAGAAAGAAATGGAGTTGGAAACAGTAAAACAATACTGAAAACCAAGAAAACTCAAAACAGGGCCCTAGAAGGACCAGTGGTAAAACTGATAAACCTCTGGCCAGGCTAACCAAGGTGGTGGTGGGGACACAAATTGTTTGTATCAAATGTAAGAGAGGTCATCATGGCTGATCCCGTGGGCATTACAAGGATATTCAAGGGACACCACGGATACTTCTATCTCCACAAACTTAAAACCTTAGATGAAATGGAGCAATTTCTTTGAAGAGAACAATCCACCAAACTCACACAAGGGAAAATAGATCATTGGAATGGTCCACAGCTATTAAAAAATTGAATCGATAATTAATAACCTTCCACAATAGAAAGCACCAGGCCCAGATGGATTCCCTGGTGAATTCTACCAAATATTTAAGGAATAAATTACAGCAATTCTTTACTATCTCTTCCAGAAATGAGGAGCAGAGGGAATTCTTTCTTAAATCATTTTACAAGGCCCGCAATACCCGAATATCAACATCAGATGAGAATTACAAGAAAGGAAAACTTTAGATCAATATCTCTCGTGATCATAGATGCAAAAATCCTCACTAGTATATTTGCAAATTGAATCCAACTATGTATAAAATGAATTATGCATTACGACCAGGACCTAGTGGGATTCGTTTCAGGTATGCAAGATTTGTTCGACTTTCAAATAAGTCAGTTAATGTAATCCATCACATCAACAGGGTAAAGAAGAAACAGAAAGATCATAGGATCACATCGGTGGGTGAGGAAAAGGCATGTGACAAAAATCCAACACCCATCTCTATCAGAAAACTAGGAACAGAGGGGAGCTCTCACATTTGGTAAGGAACACCCACAAAATACCTACAGCTCATACTTCATGGTGACAGAGTTGGTGCTTTCCCCCGATATCCGGAGCAAGGCCAGGATGTGCTGCCTTGAAATCCCTATAAACATCTCCTGGAAGTCTTAGCTGGTGCAGCAAGGCCGGGTGAGGGGAAAAGGGTACACAGCTGGGAGGAAAAACAATTTGTTCACAGGTGACATGATCATCTATGTAGAACACCCCAAAGAAAAGACACCCTAACTTCTGAAACGAACACCAGATTATAGCGGGCTGTAGGACACTGGGTAGATACATGAGTCCACTGAGTTCTTATGTACCATCTATGGACAAGTGGGATTTGAAATCCATAAAACAGATACCATGTGTAATACGCTTCTCCCCCTCAAAGAGACCCAAAATGATAATACGCTTAGGTAGAAACTTACCAGAATGTGCCCGGCCTCTAAGGGCGGTAACCCAGAAAACCTGGATGAGCTAAAGCAAAGTTCTAAGTTGATGGAGAAATCGTCTCTGCTCATGCATTGAATGACTCATGTCTGCTCTTTCCGACTGGGTCTATGGGTTCAGTGTTATCCAACAAAATCCCAGAAAGCTCTTTTGTGGATATTGATGACGCGATTCTAAAGCTTACGTAGAAAAGTGTAAGACCCAGGACAACCAACACACGGAGAGGAAACCAAGCTTGGAGGAGTCGTGTTTCGACTTCAAGGCTCAGCGGGAAGCCTCAGTATCAGGGGACCTGCCTCACAGAAGGAAGAGGCCACAGGTAAT
>PJEM01018321.1:0-19148 GCA_004023845.1 Helogale parvula | reverse complement strand
AGAGGAGAGGCAGGTGCAGTGATGGGTCAGGTGCAGGGAGGGGAGGGGCAGGTGCCGTGGGGGGAGGGGGCACAAGGTGGAGCCCTCCTGCGGTCAGGGCCTCCAGCAGCAGAGGTACTTCAGGGCAGACGGGCATCTGTAGGGAGATTCCTGGTGTCACACTGAAAGGTGCAGACGGCCCCGACTCTGCAAACCAATGTAGCGTGTAGCGTGTGCATGAAACAGGAAAGGCAGGCTTCTTTTGCGAGCGGTTCGCTGGCCAGGAAGTCATTTCTAGTGCCAGCCAGGCAGGGGGAAGCCAGGTATTTGGTACTGGGGAGATAAAGACAATGCATTTTTAGAGCCCCGCCCTGTCGTCTCCTGAGAGGGAACTTCAGAGAAGCTCAGTGAACCAGAACTGTTCACACCTGTATTCGCTGGTGGCTCTGGTTTATCTAGAAACAGTGCACACACATGACAGTCTATACAGTCACTAGCAGTCCATGAAAATAATTATTATGTATATTTGTATAGATGTTTTTACTTGTTTTTGAGAGAGAGAGAGAAAGCGTGCGAGCAGGGGAGGGGCAGAGAGAGGGAGACAGAGGATCCGAAGCAGGCTCTGTGCACAGCACAGAGCCCAACAAGGGGCTCAGACTGGTGAACCATGAGATCATGACCCGAGCCAAAGTCGGACGCTTAACTCACTGAGCCTCCCAGGCGCCCCAATTATTATAATTTCAAACCATCATGTGATGATTTCAACAGCAATCATTCCAAGCTTCTGTGTGGCCGCCTTAGCAGGCTCTGGCGCCTCAGCAGGGCAGGTCTGGGTTTCAGAAAGTCAAACTCGCAGAGGCTGGACCAGAGCAAAGGCCCGCTAGGCACACATCTGTCTTCACCAGCCCTCCGTGTCCAGACGCAGAGCACCAAGGGTGGGTCACACCTCGTCCTGCAGGTCGCGGGCTCTGGATGCTGAGCATTAGTGACCAGAGCGCAGAAGACATTGCTGTGCCTCCACAAGGATGCTGCGTCTGAGCCTAGATGGTCGGGAGGGTTGTGTTGGGGGAGGGGGTTCCGGGGTCACTCGCCTCAGTCACATAAAGGTCAGGCTTACGAAGCACACTGTAAATAGAAGAACAGTTTGTGCTGAAAAGAGTCTCTTGCCTTTATGTTATGTGTGCCTGTGTGTGCGTGTAGGTGAGTGTGTGCGTGCATGGGTGTGCGTGTATGTGTGTGCATGCATGTGTGTGTGTGTGTATCTGAATGTGTGTGTGCATGGGTGTGTGTGCATGTGTGTGTGCGCACACGCACATGGATGGGTGTGTGTGTGTGCGCGCGTGGGTGTGCATGTATGTGTGTGCATGCACGTGGGTGTGTGGTGTGTGTGAGTGTATGTGTGAGTGTGCATGGGGGTGTGTGCGTGCATGTGTGTGCACGCAGGTGTGTGTGTGCGTGCATGTTGGGGTGGGTGTGCATGCACATGGCTGTGTGTGCATGCACATGTGTGTACGTGGGTGTGTGTGTGTATCTGAATGTGTGCGTGCATGGGTGTGTGTGCATGTGTGTGCGCGCACACGCACATGGATGGGTGTGTGTGTGTGCACGTGGGTGTGCATGTATGTATGTGCATGCACGTGGGTGTGTGGTGTGTGTGAGTGTATGTGTGAGTGTGCATGGGGGTGTGTGCGTGCATGTGTGTGCACGCAGGTGTGTGTGTGCGTGCATGTTGGGGTGGGTGTGCATGCACATGTGTGGGTGTGGGTGTGTATGTGGGGTGTGAGTATATGTGGGCGTGGGCGTGCACATGGGGTGTGCGTGTGCACGCATGTGTACCTGGCTGTGTTTTGAGGACAGGCAGTCCAGAAAAGACCACAAAACACATGTTCCCCTCAAAGGGTGTCCTGGATAGATGGCTGCAGGCTGCTCTAAATCAAACCACAAATCATAATGTGTATTAACAGTTTAATACATTTAAAAATGTTCCACAATAACTCCAGGCTAAGGATTCTAGACTTTGATACACAGAAAAATACACTAACTCTTGTTTTATTTTTCAGCCTTGACTTTTCAGGGTAATTTTAACATCTTTCTAGCTCCCTGTGCGTATTTCCAAATTATCCTGTTCTTTATGTGTTTGTTTTGGTCAATTCTTATTAGGGAAAATAATAACATTTGTTATGGTCGCGTTTTATAGGCTGCCTGTGAATTTCATAGGAGATTGTGTGTTAGCTTATTTTAAATCCCGCTCGCCAAGCACCCTGAACATTTCCTTTATTGCGAGGGGGCGCGCAGGGAGTGAGGGGCGGTATCTTCTCGGGGATTTATGGTAATGCTGCAGCGCGGAGCCCTCGGGCCCCTTCATTTGCCTGACACACTTCACTGCTGCCCATTAACACTTCTCTGTTAGTGCCACAGACTCGACTTAATGAGCTTCTCTGAATTTGGAGGTTTGCTCCAGAAACAATAGCTTTAAACCTGAGACACCTCACTCTCTCCACTTCCTGATATTCTGTCCATCTTCTTTTCGACAAAATAAATTCTCTCTTTACAGTATAGCATGAAATGACCCGGGTATTTTCTTTTCCAATTAGAAGAGTCAAGAGTTCCTAACCCCGAGACAGTATTGCAGAAGACCCGGGTAGAGAGTTCACAAATTCCAAATTTGCATTAATGAAGATAGTGTATTTTGTTGTTCTTCCCCTAAAATAAAAGCGAGGTGACATCTAGAAAATTCCTTGTCATCAATAGACTATGTTTTATCATGAGTGAAGTCCCATTATTTCCAAGAAATAGTTACACATCTAAAATGGTTCTCACTTATTAAATTGTTTCTTAATTGCACCAAAGTGTTAAAAAGGCAATAGTCTTACAAATTGGCTGGTAATTGGTCAATCTAAATGGTAAGTGCGCTTAGTTTTACCTTCAAACCTAGACATGTATTTAAAAAGTTAAAAACCTTGGACTTCAGAGCAGCCTAACTAGACGTGCGGAAGCATTCTCTGCTTGTGCATCATGGCCTTCACCTTCGGGGCCCTGGTACAGGTGTCCCCGCGTCCCCTCGCCAGCAGCTCGGGGCTCCGGGGGACCCTGTGTTGTGAGTGGGGTGTCCGTGCGTCCCCTTGCCAGCAGCTAGGGGCTCCGGGGACCCTGTGTTGTGGGTGGGGCAGCACCGAGGAAAGCCGGCATCAGCCCCTCCTCTCTCCTGTGAGTGATGCCTTTGTGTTGTTCTGTCCTCAGAGAATGAACCTGAAGGAGACTTGGTGAGGTCACCGGGAGGGGACACCTGGAGCTCTGACCTTCCGGAGGAGCAGACCGGATCCCAGGAGCGCCCCGGGCGACGGCGTGCAGGTACCCGACAGTTCTGGGGCGGTGCGCGAGGGCCCTGTCCCCTGGGTCCTCTGGGATCCTGGCTCCGAATCACTGCTGCCCCAGCTGCCAGAGCTTCCTGGTGCGGGGGGTCAGGGCTGTTACCGGTGGGGCTGTGCACCGCCTCCGAGCAGACGGTTCATTCTGGAAAGAACCATTAGCAGTTCAATTAGATGATACATTTGTTGTTCCTGCCTCTAAAACTGCATAGGGCGGCACCTGTGCATCCTCCTGGGCGCGGGGAGGGGCTGGGGAGGTGTGCAGGGAGGAAGTGAGTGGTGCTCGGGCCTCAAAGGGAAACGATTCACCTGGAATTGTTGCCAAAACCTTCACGCCCGCTGCGGACCGGGTTCCTAAAGTTCATCGGTTATGGTTTGGAGAGCTGGGCTGGGGGCACGTGGGAAGTGGTGGCTGCCGGGCAGCACGGTCTGTCCAGGAGGGTCAGAAGCTGGAGGCCGACAGGACTGTAACGGGTGCCGGGAGCTGACGCCAAGGCTGTGCCCGCCCTCTGGAGTCCGTCTCACACGTGCGCCGCTTCTGGGGGTTAGGTACTTTCTCAGGACGCTCCGCGAGGTCGACTCGGCCTGCCTTGGAAGGTCCCGTGCTCCGGTAACGCGTCCATCCGCCGACCACCCACCTGCCCGCCTGGTGCAGACGTACCCACTACTGCTCCCTGGGGGTCAGCGGCTGGCGTCGGCCTCCCTGTGCCGCCCAGCGGGTGCCTTGGGGCTGCTGTTGCGTCTTCTCGGTCTGCCCTGTCCTCTTTCCCTGCCGAGCCCACCACACCCATCGGTTCGCCTTCACACAGGCACGGGGTTTAACCGTCACTTCCCTGGAGTTTTCTTAAAGCCTGCTCGCATTGAATGTTGAAGTCCGGGTTGACCTCAAAGTCGGTACAGGTTCCGAACTGTAGGTGTCCTGTATGTATGACGTTGTTTTGTCCAATCCCGTTAGTTCTACTCAAAGGTTAAAGAATGTTTAATGGAATATTTTGTATGGGTCTAACCTTTAAATGCGGATTCAGTGAATCGGCACCTACGGCTTGGAGCTCAATGTTCACACCTAAACGGTGACTATCAACGTGGTGTCCCATAAGGCGTTCTGGATCAGACCTCACCACGAATTCGCAAAAGGAAACGAAAAGGAATTAGCAGGTTTTCAAAGAGAAGTCCATGTTTATACGCAGCAGACTTGGCTTTGAATGGGCTTCTCAGCAGGGGAGGGGCAGCAGGTGTCGAGAGGTGCCCGCCCCCAAGGCAGGTGGTTGAACTTGTTCAAAGCAGATGGGGAGGCCCCAGGGTCCCAGCAGCCCCAGAGCCGCTGGTCTGCAGGGGTGAGGTGAGCGTGGCCTGGGCGGATGGGCCCCCGGGGCCTCCGGACCAGTCAGGTGGTGGTGACAGCAGCGGGAACACACCCAGTACGCAGCGAGTCACAGACCACTTCACGTACGTCATTCCATTCGGTTGTCACGAAATACCAACCCCTCGCCGCAGAGCATTGGCGGTGACACACGTGCCAGAGTTCTGCAAAGCAAAGGGACGCTCACGTCACACTCCGAGGTTCCTGGGTATTTCTTCTCCCTTCTCTTGTCCTTTAAAGAGGAATGTTTGGCCTTGAGGGGCTATCAGTGTAGATTTGCTGTGTGTGTCATAAATACCTCAGTCCCTGGGCGATGAAGTAAAGCAGTGAACTGAAACAGTGTAGCATCTCCAAACAGGGGCGGGAAGGCGTTAGGACCCTGGCCTCCAGGAGCAAAGTATGAGTCTTCACAGGACCGTCCACACAGGGAAGTGTGCACATCATCGGTGCACAGACTTCCCGTAAAGTCCCGCAGTGAACATCGCGGGCTTTGGGCCCCACGGGCCCCGGAGCACGCGCGGCACGCCACCGTGTGGCCCAGCAGCCCAGCCCTCCGTAACCACGCGGCGTGGCTGTGTTCCGATAAAACTTCATCTGCAAATACAGCGGCAGGTGGGTTTGGCCCTCAGACAGGGTGCCAATCCGCCGTCCAGGTGTAAAGTAAGACGTCCTAAATAACCGCAGCCGTTTTTGGAAAATAGACTATAACTCTTACTCTCTTTGCAAATTTTACCTGAAACTCACCAGCAGTGTCAGGCATTAGGGCCTGTGGGCGTCTCATCCCCAGACAGGCAGGCCGCCGCTGCCGGGCCGAGCGCTCGGGGTCGAGCGGGACGAAGATTCGAGAAGGCCAGGGAGAGCGGGCGAAGAAGTCAGGGCAGAACGCAAGACGCCCCAACGATCTGAAGAGGAGAAGGCGCTTCTAGGACTTTTTCTAGTACTTTCAGGCCTCCATCAACCTGCCTGCCCAGAAGTATCTTTAAGTCATGAAAATTGGACGGGAAATAAAATCAAATTAAAACCAACGCCCACAGCTACCGAGCTTGGACACACAGGAAGTCATGTGTCCAGCACCGACGCCACAAGAGAGACACGGTGTCAGGTACGCGGCGACATGGCATTCTGAACACGTTTGTATGGCGTGCAGCCCGCGCCGCGGCGCAGGTGCTGGGCTGCGGGGGCAGCAAACCGCACAGTGGGGTAGAATGTGATCCCTCCATCTCTTTTCCGGATACACTGTAACTCTAAGCCAGAAATGCAGAGAATACAGAATGAAATACCAAAGACAAAAGAGAATTATTTTAAATTGCAATAGATCTGACATCAGAAGCTCGATGAGGGGCCTGATCTTCAGAACGACTTCAATGACGCCACAGATTATTTCTGAAAGGGCTATTTCATGAGTGTCCCAAACTCACCCTATTTGGGATGTGAATTAGTAATACAATTACTTAGTTAAAATGCGGAACATTAATTGACATTTTCCACTGAAATGATTTGCCAGAATGCATGTATCTTTAAAGCGGCACTTTGACAATTCATAAATTATTTCAGAAAAGATCAGAACAGGAGAGAATGTGTGGTAGAAGGTGGTGGAAACACCCACCAGAGACGTGTTCTAGCCGATTGGCCCTAAGTAGTTAGGAAAAGACAGGTCTGCTAGTCTCACGTGTCATCAATGTTGGGCAGAAATTTGGGTAAAAAGTTGGAGGCAGGCAGAGCAGGGGACAAATCCTAATTCCACCACACTATCCCTGTGACTTTGGAGGAGGTGCTGAACTCTGGGAACTGAGCCTCAGTTTCTCCACCAGTAAAATGGGCAAAATACATAGTTTCTTCTAGCAGGATCATCCTAAGAATTAAATGAGATATAAAGTCTATAAATCACTGCATTTTGCCCTTGAAACAGGAGATATTTTAGTATGTAAAGTATCTGTGTCTTCTGAAATAGGTTGTGGGTTATCTTTAAATTTCAGGCAGATGTACCCTGATTCCCTTCTAGATTGTGACGCCCTGAGGAGCGACACCGCCACCTGCACCCCCTGCTCTGGGGCCTGGGGGTGGGCCGTAGGAAGGGCTCAGGAGACCCAGGCTCCCTGCTTTCTGGGAAGGAACGCTTGGGAATGGGAGAGGGGCCGCAAACCCACAAAAAATCCAGAAACATCTTCTGGATTTGAAGCAAAACAGCCAGGGGCTTCCCTGTCCATCTCAGCGTCTTGCACCAGAGATTTCTGGTGTCAGCCTGTTACTCCAGAGCCAGGGTGTCCTGCCGCGCCCCCCGCTGTGCGCCCACGCCAGCTGAGCGTCAGGCTCTGGACGCTGGTCTTGGCCGCGGACGCGCGGGTTCTGGTGCAGACCTGTGGTCAGCGTGTTTGCGACACAGACGGCGGGGGGGGGGGGTGTGTGGGAGGCCCCTCGTGCGTGTCTGCGCGTGCGATCCGTGGGTGCAGACTCTGCCTTGTGTCCTGACGTTTGTGTAGCAAAGGTATGAGGTACACACACGCGTGCGCACACACATTTTTTTTTACGGGGGGTCGAAGGTGGCAGGAGAGTTTCCCCTTGTGCCCGTCCCCTCCGCAGACCTTCCTGGCGTGTGCCTGGAGCCCTACTCTAAATGACACACTGCGCGCCAGTCAGGCCCCGCCTAGGCCTTTCCCACCACACACCCTGCTTACGCGCAGCCTTGGACATGGCCTCGCCCCTCTGCCCAGGCCAGGCCGCCCCGAGAAGGCGTGAAGGCCCATAGTAGGTCTGCAGGCACCGCCCCCGCTGGGTGGAGCCTTCTGTGCTCCTGGTCCTCCGCTTCCTACAGACACAGCAAAGCGAGGAGAGTCAGCTCACATTCAGAGGAGACAGGCCTACTTTTTTAATAAAATGAATTGTCGATCCAATTTTTTTAAGTATCATTCGCTCCCATCAATGTGTGATTCTGTGCATTTATGCAACACATTTCTGAGTCAGCTACGACATGCCAGACATTACCCAGGAAAAAATGGAATTCTAGAACTCTGCCACCAGGCTGTCCATGTTTAACCCTTTAACGGGCAGGGGCGCACATGCACCAACAGATAACAAAACCTAAGCACACACCGTGAAAAGCTGTCAGAGGGGCGTGTAAGCCACAGGAGCACGATGCAGATAACCCAGCCCCACAGCGGGTGAATCCAGAGTGGGAGACCAGGGTCCTGGAGGGGTAACACCCGGCCGCACCCCGAGGCTGCCGACCCCTCGTCTGGGTCGCAGGAATGTTTTGGACGTAGCACCAGCCCGTCCGACGCGAGGAGATGGAGCCAGAGAGGTGTGGGCTCTGTGAGTTCGGTTACGCGCTGTGGGCAGTGGGACCGCGGGTGAGTTTCAGGGGAGACTGGGCTGGCCTCGCCCGAGGAAGACGCGGGAGGGGTGGACTCCGCAGCGAGGCCGGCCTGAAGGGGACTTCCGGGCGTCCCGGGTCGTTGGGGGCCTCAGCCAGGGCAAGGCGTCCGGGTCGTTGGGGGCCTCGGCCAGGGCACGGCTGGTTGGGATGAAGGCACAGTGTCCGCACGGGCCATGGGGCATGGTGTGCGAGCCATGGAGACGGGCCATGGGGGTGGCTGACCCTGGAGGCGTGACCCCAGAGCGCGGGACGGTGTGTCCCCTCAGACGCCCAGAGCCGCGGCGTTGTCACCTGTGACACAGGAGGGCCGCTTGCCACCCAGCAGGGCTGTTGGTGGCGGCATTCAGCACGGCTGTGATGCCCGGGGCCGGCTCGCAGCCCGAGCTCCGGGAACCACACTGGCTGTCGTCACTGCTCATCCAGGGCCGAGTCACAGGTGTTTCGTCGTAAAGATGGGGCACAAATAGTCTGATTTGCATTGTGCCTTGCGCTTCGCGACCCAAATCAAAGCGCCCCTGCCTCCCAAGCCACTGTGCAGTCAGGAGGGGACTCTACGGGCTGTGCCAGGAGCTCACGGCTGCACTTTGATATGTTTGCTGGTATTCGCATAAAACTTCCAGAAGGGGAGACAAGGAGAGAACGGGAATGTTCGTGCGAGCAGCCACTGTGCAGAAACGGCCGGTCTGAGGGCAGAGCTTGCTTTTTGGTTTTTAGTGCATTTCTTTCTTCACTTTGCATTTCTGTTTGCATCGTGCAAGTGGAAGGAAGGAGGGATGGGACAGGTGGGATGGGAGGCGGCCCCGGGGCCCCGGCTCGCTCATTCGCGGTCCTGCGCCCTGGCTCACCTGCTCTGACATGCCTGCCCTAAAACCTTTTTCGTGAAAATCTGTCTTACAAAATATAGAATGAGAATCTAGATCATTACTTATTCACTTACTTAGTAATAGAAATTATAATTTAAAGTGTAAAATTCCAAAATTATTAAAAGAAAGAATCCTCTAAAATAACATTCAGGAAATAGCCATGGATGAAAACGAATGGAACAGGGCCAGCTGTCAGAGAAGGAAGTCCGGGTAACGACGGGAGCGTGATTTGACACCTCGGTTACGTCCTGGGGCAGGAGCTGCGCAGAACCTTTATGGACGTTCGGGGGAGATGTGAACAGGAACTGTGTATCTTACGATACGATTGAAACAGTATCGACTTCTTTCTTGTTAACGTTACACTCAGGTTATGGAGGAGCACGTAGCTGTTTCTCCCTAAGGGACACACGTTGAGGATTTAGGTGTGAGCGGCCATGTCTGCAGCCTCCTTTCAAATGGTTCAGAAAAACGTGTGTGTGGTGTGTGCACAGGTGTGCATGTGTGGTGTGCACGGGTGTGTAGGTGCATGGGTGTGCACGTGGTGTGCATGGATGCACATGTGTGTGGTGTGCACAGGGGTGAGTGTGGTGTGCACAGGGGTGTGTGTGTGCGGGTGCATAGGTGAGTGTGATGTGCACAGGGGTGTGTGTGATGTGCCCAGGGGTGTGTGTGGAGTGCATGGGTGTGCGTGCGGGGTGCACAGGTGCGTGTGTGTGGTGTGGGTGTGGTATATGAATGTGTTAAGGAGAGAGCACCGAGGGGGGGGTACCTGTGTGTGGTTCTCGCACGCCCTCCGTACTTGGCAGTGTGTAGAATGCAGTCCGTGAGGACACAGGGTGAGCCCTTGTTTCTCAAACATTCACATAAAACGTGACAGGAGAGCTCAGCCACCCCTGGCTACGGAAGGTGCATCTTCGGCGTGGAGCCTCCTGTCCTGCTCCCATCGCTCAGCAAGGCTGCTCGGCCCCCATCGGACACTGTGCCCGTGGCGCCGACAGCCCTGAGCACGCCTGACCCGCAGGCAAGGGACGGCGCTGCACACGGAGACCCTCTGAGCCCGAGCGGCATCCACGCAGGGCTGACCCTGAGCTGCAAGTGCAAGGTTCTCCCCACTCGCTCGCACGGCGCTTACTCGACCAAGTAGAGTGAACTTTACCGGGTTCTCGGCCTGGTGGTTTGCAGACGGGGGAGCGCAGTTACCAGGCCCAGCATCCCGGAGCCCCTCTTTTGGGAAACAGAGCGCATGCCCTCCTGAGAAGTCCGTCTGTCATCCAGCGGTAGCTTGTCTCTGTCTTCACGGGCTCTGGACTCGAACTGTGATGAAAACCACACCTCTCCTAGTCCATTCTCACACACAAGACAGAGGGCCGCCCGCGGGTCAGGGCGTCCAGAGTCCGCACCCCGAGTCTCCACTGCAGGAAACACACACATGGCTGACCCTCAGCTGCTCGGAGGTCAGGCGCTGGTGAGCCTGGGAGCATGGACCCACGCGGGCCAGTGAGGGAGCCGCCGACGGACGCCGTGATGCCTGCACACTCCAGTCTGCGCTGTCCAAGCCTCCTTCCTGCAGATGGTGTGCGTCAGACCTGTGCAGGCGTAGAAGAGGTGAACGCTGCCGCCGGGGGAAACGGTGGCCTCGGGCTTCTTCAAAAGATCTAAAGAAGCAAAAGGGAAGGGAAGGAGGAGGAAGGAAGGGAGGGAGGGAGGAAGGAAGGAAAAAAGAGAGAAGGGAGGGAGGGAGAAAGGAAGGGAGGAAGGGGGGAGCGCCGAGGGGGGGAGGGAGGAGGGAAGGAAGGGGGAGGAAGAGCAATGAAAGACACGGACCTCATTCTGGGAAGAAACAGACCGACAGAACCTACCTACCTGCTTGGCTTCACGTGCTCAAACGCGTCACTGATCGTTCTAAAGAGTGAAATAACTACCGACTTAGCCGACTTCACCGGGAAGGGCTGTGGTGCTCGCTATTCTCCGTTCAGTATCCACCAGAAAACTGCATCTACGTTAAACACACGGGCGCATCTTTAAATTATGAAAGTCGCGTGTTGCCTCAGGGAGGGCACTGAGCCTCCGTGCGCCACACCGACAGGGTCCCGCGTGGAGATTCCAGGACAGAGAAGCGTCCCGTCTCTCAGGGAACCAGATCGGCTGTGAGCTGGCCTCTTCCTTAAGCGCTCTCCAGACACTGTTCCTGGTTTTCTCATCCCTCACACCCCTGCAGTGACCCCTGGACAGGTGCAGGTGGCAGACGAGGTCAGAGTCATTCGCCGGTTTGCGTCGTTTAGTTTCTCACCACGGTGAGCAGAAGATACAAACTCTGTCTCGGTTATAAATCTTTAAATGCTTTGTCAGAAGCGTGCGGCGCGAGCTCTTCCGTCACAGAGAGCACACACGTGTGTAACTTGAGCAGGTATGACAACAGTTGGCCTTCTTAGCACGTGGAAGGTACTCGTGAGGTTCCTGCACCCCAAGAACGTACAAAGGGGGCGAACCAAAGAGCCCACGCACCTGTTGGAGTGCAAGAGTGCAGGAGCCGCCTGAGCGGTGGGCTGTCCCGGCGACTGTAAATCTTACCGTCTCCCAAAGCCGTCAGGAGAGACCAGGCTACTGAACAAGTGAAGTCAGAAATAGACTCCAGGCAGGACACGAGGGTCTCTCCATTGCTCATCTCCCAGCCCGATGCAGGTTGGGTGGCCCCCTTCCTTCTGTGGCCCTGACATGTGGAACCTGTGGCCTCTGAGGGTGCGGTAGGGGCGGGGCCAGGCTAACTCATCCCAGTAGCTGGAGAGCACAGGCTGGACCCCGACCCTGCCTGGGGGGGAAGCTGCAAGCAGAGATCCTTCCTGGTGGACCCAGGGCAGGTCAGCAAGGCCAGCGTCCCGGTCCCACCAGTGACCGCGTCCTGGCTCTGCCAGTGTCCCCAGCGTCTGCCCACCAGGGAGGGACAAGGCACCTGCTGACCCAATCTTCGGGTCCTGAGGTCACAGAGGTTGGGAGCCTGATCACGCACCTGGCGCCCCGCGTCGGCCCGGCCCTTTCACACTCCCACGCCTCCTACGCCTGCAGCAAAACCAAGTCGGCGCGCCGCCTTACCTAGAGACCCTTCAGTGTGGGTTTCCAGAACATAAAGGTTCCTTTTGTAAAATCACAGCCACCTGTTGAACCTTTCCGTGAGCCTCAGTTGTTGTCAAATATCCAGCGAGGGTCCAGAGTTCCCAGATTGTCTCACAAACCTGTTTTCATAGTTTGCTCGTTTGTTTGAATCAGAATCTAAATGAAGTCTAAGTGCGTCTGTTCACATGTGACCTGAACCCCCCTTCCTGCTACGCCTCTGCGCCTGGAGCCTGCTGGTCCTGAAGCTGGGTCGCTCGTTCTGTAGCGGGTCCCGCAGCCTGGGCTCTGCTGGCTTCATCCCTGCAGCGCCGTTTAACGTGCCCCCCAGACCCCTGTGTCTCCTGTAAGCTGCCGGTTAGACTGGACGCCGGATCAGGCTCGGATCTTCTTTGTGAGTAAGCCCTCACGTCCCCCCAGCGAGGAGGAAGCACAGAGAGTGCGTCGGGTCGGCTCCCTCTGCACGGTGTCCCGTTGGTCCGTGGCACCTGTGTTGTCCGGATCACCAGCCTGACCCTCCATCCGAAAGTCACGCGTCAGCCCTGTGCCCTGACAGTTAAGGGTCATGCCCTCCGGTGCTCACCGCGATCACCGCTCCGTCAGGCTGACCAGGTGGTACTCTCTCCTGCCTTCTTCACTTATTAGCTGGGACGCTTCTATTAAGAAAATGTTCCTTCAACCATTTGGCTCCTTTTGTTTACAAAAGCAACGTAAATTCTTGCTTCACCACACCCCTTCCCCATGGCAAGAGCCTTCTCTTTCAGGGAGGATCATAAGCTCTATGAAGTGAAAAGACACTTATTATAGCAAACACCTGGTGTCTCACGAGGTTCTGCTTCGGTTTGCAAAGCTTACCAAGCCTTCTAGGTCCACTGACAGTGCCGGCGATCCGGTCCGAGACGAGGACGTGCGTGTGCCGCGCTGTGGGCACACGCATCATCTCATTTAGACGTCTCAACGGCACCATGTGGCTGAGACGTGGACCATCTCACCTGCAGACGAGGGCGTGGTCGCCCCTGGGCCCGGTCGCCCGACTGGGAAGTGCCGCCTGGGGGGCCAGCCCGGAGCACCAGCCCCATGTCTGAGCCCCTCAGCTGAACTCAACAGCTGCTCACTGCGTGTTCCCCAGAGTCAGGAGAGAAGACAAAATGTAGCACGGAGGAGGGCACCCCGAAAGAGATGCACACTATCAGCAATTCCACCTCGAGTGTGGGCAGCTGAGGCACGGCGTCAAGGTCGTTTGGATCATCGGGCCGGTTTCCTGGGCAGCGAGGCCCCATCCCGGCCACACCTGCTGCGCGGTGACTGAAGGGAGCGTCCGAGCCTTCCGTGGCTCGCCTCTGCCCACCTCCCGACGCCACTGCGCCCTGCAAGAGCTCGCCAACCGATGCCTGCCGATCGGCACAGGTGCCTGTGAGGGCAGGGCCGGAGGACCGTGGAGCCCTTGCAGCACCCTGCACAGGACCCCACTCAGCACCCCACTCAGCACCCTGCTCAGCACCCTGCACAGGACCCTGCTCAGCACCCTGCTCAGCACCCCGCTCCGCACCCCGCACAGGACCCCATGCAGACCACCTGTACGTGCGGCCCGGGCTGACGAGCAGCCCCACCGTCAGTGCGGACCTCCCCCCTGCCTCCCCGAGCGCTAAGCTAGACTCACATCCTGGTTGCGCCCCACTGGGGGCACGGGCTCCCCACTGGCCCACGGCCGCCCACGAGAGCCATCTGTCCTTGGCGGGTTGAGGCGAGGCTGAGCCAACTCCTGCTTTTGTGGTAAAAGAAGTTCTGTCGGACGCTCTCACTATGACGGCTGTTTACTGGCTGGCTGCAGGTCCAGGACAGGACCGGATGCCCTCTGGGCGAGCGTGCAAATGGCCGGTTCCGCGGGGAGTCCTCCCACACCGAGCCCACTGTCCCAGGGGCTCCCGAGCCCCTCGGCGGGTCACTGCCGCACTCCCCTGACCGCCCGCCAGGGTAGACGTCAGTGCCTTGACACACGGCTTTGAGCACATATGTGTGCACGCGTGTGTCTGTGTGCACGCGTGTGGCAGGGGCGGGGAGGAGGAGGCGGAGCCCTTGTGGAGTAAGCCGGTGTGTGCCGTCTGGGTCCAGCCGACCGGGACACAGTGGGGCCCGGAGTTCAGCGCCCGCGTG
The DNA here is from genome assembly GCA_004023845.1 of Helogale parvula. Lineage (NCBI taxonomy): Eukaryota > Metazoa > Chordata > Mammalia > Carnivora > Herpestidae > Helogale > Helogale parvula. The sequence continues at coordinate 4,943 of PJEM01018321.1, read as the reverse complement.
GCCGTGCCACCCTCCTCGAGAACCCGCCACACCTCCCCCTACAGGGGCCTTCCTGGGAAACAACCCAGGGAGAAGCAGCTTTTCTCTTTTTTTCTGTTTTAATCTGACTGGCAAGGGCCAAGCTGTGTTCAAGATTCACCTCGCTGGCCACACCCACACCTGCTGGCCCCGAGCAGGGTGTGGGCCGGGCCGTCGCTGGCTGCGCAGGCTTGGGGACAGATGTGACGGAGGAGGAGCGTGCCCCGGGGACCAGGACTCCCTGGACTTGGCTTCGGAGCCTCAGGCCCACGCCGACGGCGCACGAAGTCTCCCCGAGGACGTCACTGCAGAGAACAGAGGGGAAGGGCCCGGGGACCCAGAAGGGGGTTATGATCCCGGGGGGGGGGTCACAGTGCCATGTGCACCCCCAGCCTGCTGCTGTGAGGGCCAGCCTCCCGGGGCCTGCACTGCAGCTAGAACGTCCGCATAAACCCAGTCCGTTCTCAGAGGGGCCCCGACGCTGCAAACTCCGCCCCCAGGCCGGCCAGTGTGGCCACAACCGCGGCAGGAAGACGTGATTCTGCACAGGGGAGACTCCCCTTCTCACCCGGTGACGGCAAGGCCGCCTCGCCCTGTGAGGAAAGCAGACAGACCCCCGGGAAGGGAGACGCGGCCCTTTCTCCTTTGCGCGACCCAGAGTGGTCGGACCCTCGTGGCCCTCTGACCTTGTGAGTAAAAAAAGTCAAGAAAAAATCCTGTTCTTTGTGAAAATGGCGGTGAGGTTGGAAGAGCGACTGGCAGGCAGCCCTGCCGCCCCCCCGGAGGTGACCGGAGCTGCCCAGTAACCCATGACGCTGGGAGACGGCGCGAGACCCGAGCCCAGTCCGTGGGCACGGTCAGTTTGCCGAATTGCTCAGTAAAACTGTGAGCTACCTGACATGTTCCTGTTAGTGAAGCGACACTGTGAGGACCGATAGTGCCTTCCGCCCGGACGCACCCCTTTTCCTCTATTCAGGGTGAGCTCCGTGGTGTGCTCACTGCGGGTTCCGGGTAGTGGCTCTATGGGCGGAGAAGTAACCTGAGGAGCAAACCGACAACCACCCGCAGGGCTCTAGGCGGGGCGCCGTCTGCGTCACCGTCCAGTCTCCAGTCGGCAAACACGGCTCCCATCCCCTGTGACCGCACCCTGGTTTCGAAGGCCACAGGGTGCGCCGCGCCCGCCTGGGACCCACTGGGATCCAGGGTTTCCCTCCAAACTGATAGAAACAAAAAGCAGAAGAAAAGTGGTTCTGTTTCTGTTAGAAACCTTGGCAAGTCCAGCTGGAGCTGGCTCGTTTTCCTCATCTCTGGAGACGGTCTTGCCGCCCAGGGCTCCGCGGGGCCCCCAGGGAGCTCGGTGCTCATGGGGTTCCTCCTGTGGCATCAGCCCTGGGGTCCGGCTGGGGGCTCCTCCTGTGGCATCATTCTTTGGGGCCCTGCTGGAGGTATGTCATGTGACGTCATCCCTGGGGCCCTGCTGTGCGGTTCCTCGTGTGACGTCAGCCCCCCACTGCCCGCCCCAGAACACCCTGCTGTCACAGACCGCAGCTGGGCGGGAGGTGCACCTCAGTCCCCTCCCCGCCTGGCGAGGGGGGCACGGAGACAGGAGGACAGCAGTGGGACGCTCCTTTGGGAAGGATGGAGACACTCGAACGACTCCAATGAATTGAGCACAATAAACTTCTAATCTCCATTTAGCTTTTAAATTAGACCTTTATTTCAGACTTCCTCATGAGAATCGAACAGGCTGAGTTTCCCGGAACGTATTTTACATAAAGACAGGTCACTCTCAGTTATTTACCTGTGCTTATGTATCCTTTTGAGAGCAGACTCCTCCTTTTTCGGTCTAATTTCCAGAGTGGGACTCCTGTCTTGAGCGGGGTATCAGAGGAGGGCCAGGGGGCATTTTCAGGGACCCGCGGTTCTGTCTGGGGAACCGGTGCTTTGTGCCCTCTGGTGCTGCAGGATCTAGGTGTGACTGTGTCCACTTTACCACTAGAGACTCGTTTCTCCCGACTGCCGGGTGCTGAGAGTTGGGTCAGTCCTCGGGGCAGCCCAGCCCCCATGACCTGCCTTCGGACCGGAGCTGAGGACCAGGAGGCCCCCAGTCCATGAGCTAAAATTCAGAAACATCCCACAGGGGAGTTTGCTAGCCTGCTTGTTCCAGATTGTTTATCACGTTATCAGGTCTGATTTTGCAACTTTAAGTCTGTTTTGTGCAAAGGAGCACGCATCTGAGATAATGATAATCTCTGAAGTGCACTCACCCATCTTCCTGCAGCAGACGCCCGCTGCGTGATGTGCTGGGCATTCTCCTTTGGTCACTTTCAGGGTCTGGAATTCGTCTCCTCTCCTTTTTACACGGGAGAAAAGTCGGGCTTGGTGAGAAGGGGCCACACAGTGCTCGCCTGGACGGGACAGGGTTTGAAATGCCAGATGCCTGGTGCCAACACTCGTTGGCGGAAATGAGACACGATATTTACAGAAAATGCGATTGTAAGAAGCTGATGTCCGAATTCGAAGCGCGAGCAGTGTGGACCCGTGGGGGAGGGTGCGGGTGGCTCGAGGTTCTTCCCTAACGGGTCATGGCCTCGCTCGGGAGCACGAGGTGCAGAGACTGTAAGTCAGCTGCAGAAGGTCCTGGGGTGCTGGGTGCGCTCTGTGCGGTGGGGAGAAGGTTTGGAAACTGAAGGCAGCAGTTGCAGCAGAAATATCGAGACTGCAGCGTCACACAGACCGGGTGCAAATCCTGGCTCCAGGACAGACTGCTTTGGGCGAGTCTGACTTGATAATAGCGCAGGGGTGGCCCTGAGCACCCGTGGCCCCGACCGAGTTCCCGCTGTGCGGTCCGATGCTCTGGGCCGTCAGCACGGGGTAGGGGTTCACAGGTTGGAACACATTGTGTCCCTCCTTGCCTATCTTAAATACAGGTATTCGAAAGGACACTGGGTCATGTCTAAGGGGACAGATGGTCACAGACTTGACTCTCGCGGTCACAAGTCCCCTTCATGTTACCTTAAGACCTTTGGGTATTCCACAGTGACATTCAGCACCAGGAGGGAGGTGGCCTTTCTCAGATACTTCAGATATTTGGCGATTACAACACAAAGGATTTTTTTAAATTTCCCAATTATAAAAATCCTACCCAATACTCTTTGGAGAAAGTTGTCCTAAGAGTTATGAAATTGCCTAAGTATCTACTTTATTCTGAGGTAACCAACCGATAGCTGATGAATGTAAGGTGCCCAGCATGGCCTGCTTTGAATTTTCGTAGATATTGAGTTAATGAATCAACTAATCTGAGTATAATTTAGGCAGCGTGGCTCACCCAACCGGTGGAGAGCGGGTTCCAAACCCCAGGCCTACGAACCCTACTGGATAGAAGGGTCTCCTCTTTCTCCACTGCCCCCCACCCCGGCAGTGCAAACATGTCCCGACACGGCGGAAGGCCGTCCTCAAATTGGGGTGCTTACCAGTCCCTCGTGCCTCCGCTAAGCCCCTTATAAAAGTAGGGCACACACAGAATGTTCCAGACCCCCCTGCTCACCCCCTGCCCTCACGGTGGCCCCAGATCCTCCAGCGTCTCTACCCACAACCCCCCGCACCTCCCAACTCAGGTCGTTCCGTTTTCAGCATGCCAGCCCTGGGGGGTGTCGTGTGTCCTCACATGCTGGGGGACCGCCTTGGGGACACTGCCCAGACGCCCAGACCCAGAGCCCGAACGTGGCCTCTGCCAGGCTCCTCCCCGTTTGTGAGTCAGACAGGCTGGACTCGGGGGCCTGTCCCTTCCTAGTCCACACGTGGGCGTGCCCTTCTGAGGTCGGTTGCAGACCCTTGTCTCTCCCACCCTCTGCCGCCCCGCTGTGCACCCCTGATTAGGCTCTTACCACCCCCCACCCACCGCTCCAAGGCCCCTCGGCCATACTCCTTGGTGCAGCCCTCAGGGCCTCCTCCCACAGCTCTCATAATAACCCAAGTAAAATAAGAACCCATCCGCGCCACTGCCTTGCTTCAAGTCTTTCAAAGCGTCCCCGTCACCTACGGGACTGAGTTCTGTAATGGGGTCTGAGGTTCATGATCATGTGGACCCCGCCCACATCCCCAGCTGCCACTTCACACCATGTGGGGCGTCTCCAAGACACCCGCTTTCCGACCCCCGCCTGGGATGGGACCTTCCCTCGGTTCCCGTCCTGCTCACTGTGCGCTAACATCACAGCCTCCGTCCCGCCGCGACCCTGCGCTACCCTGCGCTCCCCAGCCGCACACTGGATCTGGTGGTGATCATAACTTCCAGACCCTTATTTCAAATAACATCCTGTGGTTTTGTAAAATAGCATTTTTGCTTGCCTGATTAAATACTAAAGTCTTCCTCAGGGCAAAGAGCAAATTTTACTTTCAGGCCTGGCCCCTGAAGCCTGCAGGGCGCGCCACGGAGCCAGCATCGGGCGCTGACTCAGCTCTAGGCAGTGTTGACAGGACTCATGAGGGTCACTGGGGCGTCTCCCCGTGAGCCGGTGAGTGTGCGCTGGCTGCCTGAGTGTGGGTGGCCTCCGGTCCCGTGTGGGGAGGAGATCCTGCTGAGGCGAGCGTCAGCAAGGCGGTGGCCGGTCCCCCCGGGGTTTACGGCTCTGCAGAGAAGCTCTGTGTTTTCAAAGCCACAGCGGTTTAGGCCTTGAGTTCGAGAGACACTGAAGTCAGTCAGGCTATAGATTCTTCCCCCGAATGCCGCCCAAGGACGATTTCTCCTAAGTTGTCTCGGACGGAGGAAAGATTTTTACTTTTAATTTACTTATTTTATGACTGTAAACAAGTGCCTAATATTGTATTTTCTTACCTCATAAACTCTTACCCTCCTGCCTGACATTGGTCGTTCAACCAGCCCTCCACTTTCTCAGATTACCCCCTCCCCTCCCATCCCCACCCCT
>PJEM01018320.1:0-19150 GCA_004023845.1 Helogale parvula | reverse complement strand
TTAGAAACTGTACTCTTTACTCACCAACCCACTTGGGATGATTGTCAGCAATTGTTGCAGGTTCTGTTTACAACTGAGGAGCGAGAACGGATCCTGCTGGAAGCACGAAAGCTCGTTCCTGGCCCGACAGGGGTCCCCACCATGAACCCCGCTGACATCGATGCCGGATTTCCCCTTGTCCGCCCCAATTGGGATTATAACACAGGAGAAGGTAAGGAGCGCCTCAAGGTCTATCGCCAGGCTCCAGTGGCAGGTCTCAGAGCGACCGCTAAGAGGCCCACTAATCTGACCAGGGTCTACGATATAAGGCAGGAGCCAAATGAAAGTCCCACCGCTTTTCTAGAGCGGGTGATGGAAGCCTTCAGGCAGTTCACCCCGTTTGATCCAGAGCACACAGATCATAAGTCAACCGTGGCGATGGCTTTCATTAACCAGACTGCGCCAGACATTAAGAGAGAATTACAAGAAGTCGAGCGCCTCGGAGAAAAGACTCTCCGAGATCCAGTAGAGACAGCAGAAAGAGTGTACGATAACAGGGACAGTGCTGGGGAAAAACAAGTAAGGGCAGAAAAAAGACGAAATAGAGATTTAGCTAGAGTGTTGCTGGCCATGACTGCAAAACCAGAAGACCGCCGCCAGCAATTAGAAAAAGTCTCTGGTCCATCAAACGGTAAATGGTGCTCCTACTGCAAAAAAAGAGGACACCTACGTAAAAATTGCTTCAAAGGAAAAAACCGGTGCCTCGTTTGCAACAGTGAAGGACACTGGGCTAAGGACTGCCCAGAAATAAATAGAGATAAGCCAAAAGTATTGTTTGCTGGAGACAGTGACTGGGGGGGCGGGGTTCGGAGCCCCTCCCCGAACCTAGGGTAACTATTAACGTGGAGGGGAAACCAACTGACTTCTGGGCGGACACTGGGGCTCAACACTCGGTATGATGAGTGTTACCACCTCAAGTAAGCGATCTTGGGTCCGAGGTGCCACCGGGACCAAACAGTATTCATGGACCACCCGAGATCAGGAGATTTGGGTGTGGGCCGGGTAACCCACTCTTTCATGATAATCCCAGACTGTCCTTACCCCCTGCTGGGGAGAGACCTCTCATCAAAAATGAGGCCCAGATTCATTTTGGCCCACAAGGAGCACAACTCTTAAGTTCGGACGGGAAGCCTACTCAGGTCCTCTCCCTCCAACTGGCTGATGAGTACCGCTTATATGAGGAGCCCCTAACTCCTGGTGCCCACATTGACCAGTGGCTCCAGAAATACCCACAAGCCTGGGCTAAAACCGGGGGTCTAGGGCCGGCAAACCATCACCCACCCGTATTTGTTGAACTCAAACCTGGGGCTGACCCAGCTGCAGTTAGACAGTACCCCATGCCTCAACAAGCCAAGGAGGGGATTAAACCCCACATCGACCGCCTTTTAACCTGGGCGTTTTAAGGGTCTGCCAGTCTGCCTGGAACACTCCTTTGCTCCCTGTTAAAAAGCCTGGTACTAATGACTATAGGCCGATGCAGGACCTCAGGGAGGTTAACAAACAGGTAATGGATATACATCCAACTGTCCCGAACCCGTACACTCTTCTGAGCTCCCTGCTGCCTGAGAAGCAGTGGTGTACAGTCCTTGACCTCAAGAACACCCTTTTCAGGCTGCCCCTGGCCCCCAAAAGTTAAGAATATTTTGCTTTTGAGTGGCATGATCCTGATATTGGCATTCATGGGCAGCTGACGTGGACTCGACTTCCTCAGGGGTTTAAAAACTCGCCTGCCATCTTCGATGAGGCACTGCATGAAGACTTGGGCGAGTACCGGAGGGAAAACCCAGACGTTCCGTATGTTGATGATCTCCTGATCACAGGCACCTCTGAAGAAAGCTGCCTTCAGGGAACTAAAAATCTGCTCCTGACGTTGGGCAAGTTGGGATACAGAGCCTCTGCTAAAAAGGCTCAAATTTGTAAGCCCCAAGTTACTTATTTGGGATACATCCTCAAGGATGGACATAGATGGCTGTCTCTGGCCAGGAAGGACACCACCCTCCCGCTACCCCCACCTAAAAACCCTACACAGATGAGAGAGTCCTTGGGGTCGGCGGGGTTTGGCAGACTGTGGATCCCAGGCTTTGCAGAAATTGCGAAGCCCTTGTATGAACTGACCAAAGACAAGAGTGAGTTTCAATGGACCCCTGAACATCAACAAGCATTTGAAACTCTGAAAACAGCTCTCTTGTCGGCACCAGCGCTGGGGCTTCCTGACATTGCTGGGCCTTTCCACCTGTTTGTGGATGAAAGTAAAGGGGTGGCCAAGGGTGTGCTGACCCAGACGCTGGGACCCTGGAAAAGGCCTGTGGCCTACTTGTCCAAAGGATGGTGGAGGGACTCAGACGGGAAGTTAATCCTCCCTGAAGCCCTGGCAGAAAAGATACTACATAAAATACACCGGACCAACCGTATGGGGGCAAAAAGAATGCTGGATGTGGTCCGACAATCTGAGGTAACCACCAAGGACTTACACATCAAGGTTAAAAAAAATTGTTCACTCGTGCAAGACGTGCCAACTCACTAATGCCTAACCAAATCCCAAAAGCCGGGCCAACGCCTTCGAGGTAGGAGGCCAGGGGCCTACTGGGAAATTGACTTCACTGAAGTAAACCCAGGCAAGTATGGCTATAAATATCTATTAGTCTTTATAGATACTTTCTCAGGATGGACTGAGGCCTTTCCTACCAAGAGCGAGACAGCCACTATTGTGGCAAAGAAATTACTGGAAGAGATCCTGCCAAGGTATGGTTTTCCTCAGCTTATAGGGTCAGATAATGGACCAGCGTTCGTGTCTAAGGTAAGTCAGGGAATCACACAGCTCATTGGGGCTGACTGGAAATTACATTGTGCATACAGACCCCAACGTTCAGGACAGGTAGAAAGACTAAATAGAACTCTAAAAGAGACCTTAACTAAATTGACCTTAGAGACTGGCGGAGACTGGGTAGCCCTCCTTCCCTTCACCCTGTATCGGGTGCGAAACTCTCCCTACCAAATGGGTTTAACTCCCTTTGTAATTATGTATGGAAAACCTGCCCCTATTATCCCAAACCTCCAGGCGGCAGCCCTAATGGACATAGAGGATAACAATCTGTTGCTGGAAACCCAAGCTATTCAATGGTCTCACGAACGTGTATGGCCAAAATTCCGTGCTCTCTGTGAATTAAGTCCACCTCCAGAGCCTCACCGGTACCGGCCTGGCGACTGGGTCTACGTCAAACGCCATCGGCAAGAAAACCTTGAGCCCAGGTGGAAAGGACCTTACATCATCCTGTTGACCACTCCAGCCGCCTTACAAGTGGATGGAATAGCAGCCTGGATTCACTACACTCACGTGAGACCAGCTGACCCCCTCCACGTCCCAAAAGGCTGCGTCAACCCAGAGGGGCAGCAGTGGAAGTTGTGCCCAGACAAAAGAAACCCGCTCAAGCTGTGACTCCCCCGCCGAACATCAGATGGACGGCTGTAGCAATACCGCTCCAGATTTTAGGTTGTGTCGCGGAACGTGTTTCCTCCTCGAGGGAAGTTGTAATGAGTTTTGGAACAAATGCAGTATTTGACATCTTTTAAGATTAATACTAAAATGGGCAGAAATCTCCAGAGCTAGAAGCTGCATTGAAGCTGAACAAAAATTGGGAGCATAGGAGATTATAGTTTTGTAACTCTTGTCGGAAATATTGTTGGTCCTGTAATGTTTGCTTATCCAGATTAGGAAACTTTCTCTTAAAGTATCTATGATACTCAGAAATGTTATAAAGTATTTGTCTAGAGCGTTTATTTTTTCTCTCTACTTAAACCGTCTGAAATTCAAAAACTCACGGTGAGTATTCTTTCATGGCCATTACAATTGTTTGGATGAGTTCAATAAGAATCTGTTAGTTTTATAGTAGGACACCATTGGAAATACTGGTTGTTTGACCAAGGCTTTGACGGGAATGTCCTATTTGAGAGCCATGCACAGGCTCAGAGATGACCTGACAGCTTTGAGGAACTAAGGTTGACTTTACGGAACATGGAGCCGTAAAGCCTCGTGGAAATGTTGGCTGGATCCCTTGCTCACAGAGTTCCCAGCAGCCTCCCCAGGTGAGTCAAGAAGGTCACTTCCTGGCGGGGGCAGGAACTTCAGCACATGTTGGGAGCCTCGGGAAGAGGAGTCTGCCCAATTTAACAGGTATTGCAGGCCCGTCTGACGGAAAGTGCTTGGCTCGGCTTCTGGCCCAGAGCAGCTACTGAAAGTTCAACCTGGAGGATCCTTATAAAGGGACCCAGCAAAGCAAGCCTTATAAAGTCCTCACAATCTTTATTCTTGCTGAGCTTATGTAAATGATTAGGCCAGGGTTGTTAAGACTGGACTCGTTCCACCAATGCATTAGTCTTGATTTGGCCGTCTCTGATAATGGAGGTTTTTTAGAGAGAAAAATTATGTTTCAGCAATGCACTACTGTAAATGTAGTTCTGGTTCTGAGTGTCTTTATCTCAGGCTTGTTAGTCTGTGAGGATGATATTTAAAATGGGGGTCACGCCTTTTCAAGAGACTTAAATGTGGACTTCACAGATAACCAAGAAGTTCAGCCCCTATTAAAGTTTCAGGCATCACCCTGGAGTCAAGGCCAGCTCTGAAGAACCCTCAACCTGGTGAGGTGATCCACATCCAGCCGATCAGCTTGAACTGACCCTCAAAAAGACTCTGACTGCAGAGATCTCCAGCCCTGCTCCAGCCACACCCCGGAAGCTGGCTGCACGGCAGAAGCCTGAGGGATCACCGGTCCAGTAAAATAAACTGTCCTGTCTCTTTGCCATCGGACTGGCAAATGTTGCCCCAGAAAGCTGGGGAAACAGCAAAAGTTCCTGATTGTGCTAACCTTCCTCTTATAGATGAGATGTTCTGTTGGTATTAATTGCCTCTGATCTGGGCATGGGATTTCAACACGGCAAAAGGTAAGGGGAGCCTACGCCTCTACTGCCAGACTCTAATGGGGGGTCCTGAAGTGGCCGCTAGACGGCCCACCAATTTGGCTAAGGTTAGTAATGTAGAAAGAACTATGGAGGTGGATTGCACTTATACGCCCAGGGATCCTGAACAAATTGGCTGTCATTCTTGCTTTTGTAAACCAGACAGCGCCTGGTATTAGAAACCCTAAAAGAGACCCTTACCAAATTAGCCATGGAGACTGGTGGGAATTGGGTAGTTCTCCTTCCCTATGCCCTTTGCAGGGTAAGAAATTCCCCTTACACCAAGGAGGGCTATGCCAGGCTTTAGGGGAACAATGTTACTTCTATGCCAACAGCTCAGGAATTGTACAGGATAGTCTAGCTGTGGTTCGCGGCCACCACAAGTGAGGACAAGAATGAGGAGCCAAAACCAAATTGTTATCCTTTTAACATTTGGCTCTTGTATCATTAATAAGATCATAGCATTTGTCAAAGAGCAGGTAAATGCTCTTCAGTTATTAAGAGCATGTAGCCTTAATCCAGAACAATGGTAACATAGCTGACCCAGGATTGGGTCAAGTTACAACACAGAGGGGGGAATGTAAGGACGCAGGTCTGATTCAGGCTCCCCTGTACTTAACGGACAAGGTGCCAGCTTCTTTGTATCATTGGCCAATGGAAGGACGCACATTGCCCAGGAAGGAGGGACAACTCTTGTGGCACCCAATCAGGAGAGGCCAGCTAACACCTTTGACCTGTCGAGGGGCGGGCCTAAAGATGGAGGCTAGTCACACCCTGCCCTCTGTGAGGGTCTTAGTCACACCCACGTGAGGTTCCTGGGCCCACTCTGTGATTGGTTGATACTCTAATTGGTCGATACTCTAAATGTTGTGATTGGCTCCCACTACTGCCAGTATTGATAGGGGGTAGGGAATGGATCGCTGTGCCTGTATCATCATTTCCTGTAACACCCCCTTCCTAAAAAAGCCCCTGTGCCGCCATGTTCGGGGCTCTCTCCACGTGGCCAGTGGGTTGGTGGAGTCTCTGAGCCCGAGCTTAAGCCCGTAATAAAGCCCTTTGCTTTTGCACGCGTGACTCAGTCTCCCTGGTAGTCTCTGGTTTCTTTTGGGGCAATATTGGAAACTTGGGCATGACACAGCAAGCCTGGACTGAGAGGTGGACTGAGGGGCCACTTAGTAACTACAAAACCAAGATAATGAATCGTAGAGCATTATTTAATAGATAACTACATAAGTAATAGGATTTGTGTCCAGACTCCTGAATTTGAAGCTTTGCGCAGAGGTTGGAAATCGAGGCTGCTTCTCTGGGTCCGAATACTCCGCGCCGCTCAGACCTCCAGGCCGCAGCGGGGTGTTCCCTTCTCACTGACTGACTTCAAACCATAAAGTTCATGACTGCATGATTTCAGGGGACAGTTTCACAAGCTCCTGTTCTTAATGTTAATTAACAAGAGCAGATTTTTACAGATTCACAGAGTCTTTTTTTTTTTTACATTTACTTATTTTTGAGAGACAGTGTGAGACAGAGAGCAAGCGGAGGAGGGGCAGAGAGAGAAGGAGACAGAATCTGAAGCAGCTCCAGGGTCTGGGCAAACGCTCAGCAGCACAGAGCCCGACGCGGGGCTCGAACCCATGAACCGTGAGATCATGACCTGAGCCAAAGCCAGACGCGTAGCCAGCTGAGCCACCCAGGCGCCCCAGATTCACAGAGTCTTAGTACAGACGTTATTTAACTCAGCCGTGAAGACCATTTTCACAGCCCTAATAATGTAAACACTGAATATTGCGTTAAGTAAACGTTGGGACGTATATGAATTGAGAGGGTGGGGGAGGGAAGCGGATTAGAAAGGTCATGAACAGAGAGAGCCATGTCCCAGTCTTCCGTGGCAGGTGGTGAGTTAATTATATCTGACGTGGAAGGACAGAACTATTAACATGAGCACATTACTAAGAACTGTGCGGCGTGGCCCAGATAGCGGCCAAGAGCGGGCAGCGGGCAGGGTGAGCAGGAGAATGTGCACAGGGCCTGGGGTCGCAGGACGTGCCGTGCAAAACGAGTTGGCTTTGTGAACTTTGCAAATTGCTTCGTTGAAGTAAAAGTTAAGGGGCGCCTGGGGGGCTCAGTGTGTTAAGCATCCGACTTCGGCTCAGGTTATGATCTCACGGTTCATGAGTTTGAACTCTGCATCAGGTTCTGTGCTGACGGCTCAGAGCCTGGAGCCTGCTTTGGATTCTGTGTCTCCTCTCTGTCTGCCCCTTCCCTGTTCATGCTCTGTCTCTCTCTGTCTCTTTCTCAAAAAAAAAAAAAAAAAAATTTAAAAAATATTAATAATAAAGTAAAAATTAAGACAAAAAACCATTTTTACAAGCTTGCTGTATTGATGCACTTCAAAGTCACACCCCACTTGCTTCCCCATTTTACCCAAAATCCTACCAGTCACGCACTCAAGATCTCATGGTCACGGTGACTGCCGGCACAAGTCGGGCTAGGCGTCAGCTCTGTGGAGCCAGAAATGCTGTCTGATCACCCACGGCAGCCCTGGCCCTGAGAGATCGCCACTCCCCGTGGCAGTTTCTGGGGAAAGATAATGAGAAGGGGCTTGCCCCCATGACACACGAAGACAGATAATAAATTATGACATTACAGTGCCCGTCGGCAGCAGCAGAACACAGACTCATGGAAGGGCTGGCGGGTGGCCGGCCCCGCGGGATATTGTTACATTGAGTTTTCACAGCTGCAGTAGGTACTTTGCTATCCCAGCGTATAAACCAGGAAACTCGGACAGACAGGTGGTGAATGGTGTCAGCTGCCCCAGGTCCCAAGGACGGTGAGTGGCAGAGCCGTGCCGTGGGACTCAAGGCTCTGTGCTTAGAGATTTCACCTCCCCGGCTCCTGGCGCAGGAAGGGACCGAGAGGGGTCAGCATGGCGGCCGATGGTCACTGACTGATCACCTTGTGCCAGGCACTGCGGTGGGCACATCATGGGCATCGCCTCGTTCAAGCTTCCCGGCCGCCGCGTGCACCAGGTGCTATTAAGATCTCCATTTCACAGAAGAGGAAACTGAGGCAAACCCAAGGTAATCTGACTTCAGAGCTTGCAAACTGCCACTGTAATAGAGCACTTCTCTCCCTAGGTCGACGGAACAGAATAAAAAGTGAAGAAATACGTTTAAAAAAAAAGACACCAATTTAGGGGCACCTGGGTGGCTGGCTCAGTTAAGCCTCTGACTTGTTTTCGGCTCATGGGCTTGAGGCCCACATCGGGCTCTGCGCTGACAGTGCCAGCCTGCTTGGGGTTCTCTTTCTCCCCCTTCCTCTGCCCCTCCCCTGCTCTCTCCCTCTCTCTCTCTCTCAAAAAAGAACAAAAATAAACATACACCACTTTAGCCTGGGATAAGCACGGCAAGTCAAGCAAGCGGGGGAGACGGATGATTTAAGAACCACTTGCAAGCAGTTTACCATTTGAAAAAATAAATTGTTAGATTTCAACCTCATACCTTATCCCAAAATAAATTCCCAGTGCATTAAAAAAAATTTAACGTGAAAAATGAAACCCTAGATAAGCCAGACACATTTCTCTGTGTTCAGTTCGAGCTCCCCGTCCCCTAGGGCTGCAGGTCTGGCCCCGGTGCTCCTCTGAGCGCAGACGCCGATCCGTATCGTGAACCGTGCCCAACAGCAGGGTTGTTTTCCTGCGTGGCCGGCCCGGGACAGGGCCGCGCCAGGACCCAGCTCCGGGTAAGAACCCAGCAGGGCTTCTAGAAATGTAAGACGAGTGACAGACGCAAGGACGGGGTGACATCTGATGGCCTCCAGGGAGACGGCCGGGCTTTCCTGGTCCCCAACAGAACTGCTCCCGCCTCCCGCCTGCCAGACACGGGGTCCTCGGCCTTGGACAGCAGGGGACCAAAGCCAGCAGGTTGTTCTGGTCCAGCTCCTCCGTCTTCACTCTTTTTGAAGATCCTCACCCTCTCCTGCCACAGAAGGACAGAGACCGTGTGACCGCGGCGGCACCTGTGAGAGGGACTCCAGCGGGTTTCAGAGCCCGGCTGTCCTGCGGTTGGGCCCTTGCTTTTCTCGTGGCTGCGTGACCTTGGGCCTGTAACACAACCTTTCTGAGCCCGAAGATGACAGAACCGATAACCGGTCCTCTAGTCGGGCTGCCCTGGGGATTCAGGGAGGTGAGGGAGGAGGCTGCTTCCCACAGGCGCGGCGTCAGGAGTCACCTCCAGGGCTGAGGACTCGCCGGCCGCACGGTGCCCCGAGCGTCCCTGCCATCTGATGCGGGTGGCGAAGCTCACGTCTGGGGGGCCCCAGCTTTGGCATCTGGGAGCCCTCGTTCAACAGCGCGAACTCACACACCACACAGAGGAGGGGTTGACTTTGGGGGGAGGCTTCGCAGAGGCCCTGAAGCCCCAGCTGCTGCCAGAAAGATGTTCGGGGGGCGGGGGGGGCGCATCCACGGCCCAGGGAACCCTGTACAAAGGCTGAGACGCCAGAGAAGTCACGGGGAGGGACTCTTGGCGACTGTGTTTTGGACAGAAACCATTTCGTGGGGGCGTGGCAGGCGCGGAGGCCAGAAGAGCAGGCCATGGCCAAGGCTCCCAGAGACACCTTCCAGGCGCTGGCGTTGGGGGCCGGGTGTGGGCCCGTCGGGCCAGCAGCTTCTCCCCCAGAGCCCTGGGGCCCACGGGTGCCCTGCTGATTACTGGGTCCTTGGGGAAGGTTCTGGTGAGTCAGGCTGTGTTACCTCCATCCCTGACCTGAGGGCCACAGGACAGACACACGTGTCATTACCAAAAACACACACCACATCAGAGCCAGGCCAGAGGGGAAACGGCCGATCAGAGGTGGACGGCCGGGTGAGTCAGGGTTTCCCGGGGCAGGGCGGGGGAGGGCAGACGCTGGCCAGAGGCAGGAGGGCCCCAGGCTGTTTCTGGGGACTCCGCAGCCTGCAGTTGGGTTTGGGCCAAGAGCACGAGAGGACTCGGAGTTGCTCACAGAAGCTTCGGTGCGGTGAACACACGTGGGTAGAGCCGGGTCCCAGGGAACAGCCTGGAAACGCCCCGCTTTCCCCCAAGCACTCAGTGAAAACAGATACACTTCCTGCCCCGGTGAGGGGGTGGGAGACAGGCAAGAAACAAATAAAGATTTGATGTATGAGTCGGGACACCTACCCTGCAGAGGGGACAAGTGCGAAGGCGGAGGGTCCCTGGCCCCGGGGGCTGAGGAGGCCCAGCTGGGAAGAGTGAGCGTGCAAGGTCAGAGGAGGTCAGAGGCCGGTCGGGCCAACAGCTGGGAAAGCCCCCCCCCACTCCCTCCCGACCCCCCCGCCTTTGCTTGCGGTTTGTTGTTCTTGTAAAGACTTTATTTTATTTGTGTTATTTTTTACACTTGATCTTAGCCAAAAGGCCGAGAAGCGATATTTGTGTTATTTTTTTAAGTTCATTTATTTTGAGACAGAGTGTACGTGTGCAAGTTGAGCGGGGGCGGGGGCGGGGCAGGGAGCGAGGAGAGAGAGAATCCCAAGCAGGCTCCACACCCTCAGCACAGAGACTGACGTGAGGCTCAAACTCATGACCATGAGATCGTGACCTGAGCCAAAATCATGAGTCAGATGCTTAACCCACTGAGCCACCCAAGCGCCCTAAAGTTTTATTTTTCGTATCTCAACGTCCAACGTGGGGCTCGAACCCACAACCCTGAAGACAAGCGCTTCCAGCTCCTCTGTCTGAGGCAGCCAGGGGCCCCGCACTTAGAATCTTGAGCAGGATAGTTCAGCCTCTCATTTCACGTCGTCATTTCCGTTCCCTCGAAAGGGCAGACTCGCCAGGGCCCTCGGGAGAAGCGGAAGCCGCAGGACGGGCACACGTGGTAGAAACACCTGTTTTAAGGAACCGCGTGCAGCCCTGGTGGCCGGTAAGCCCCCAGTCCACAGGGTCTCCTCTGCCGAACCTTGACTTGCTCCTGACCTTGGGAGCCAGGGGCAGGTCGCAGCCCAGGGGAGCGCGGACGGAAGCCGCCAGGGCATCGAGGCCCAGGGAGGAAGCGGGTTGTGGTTCAAACTGAAGGCCCGCCTGCTGCAGACCCCTCTTGGCCTGGGGGGGTGGGGGGGCGTCTCGGGCTCAGGGGCTGAGACTGGGAACACCTGCCAGGCGCCAAGTAGGCTGACTGGCAGCTGGTAAATGCCCACCTGCAGGGCCGCCGTCACCAGGTGGGGGACGCCGGTCGGGCGCGCAGAGCCCCGCCGCCATGTCAGTGCCTGGCGTCTTCCCGCCACTCGCCACAGGGTCTCCTGTCCCGTTTTCCAGCCGCCGGAGGGGAGGTGCGTCGAGGTGGCTCACCTTGCCGAAGGGCCTTCTCCCGGGAAGGGTCAAAGCCACAGCCAGGACTCAGGCCCGGCTGATTCCAAGCCCCGGCTGTCCTACCGGTGCACGTACCGTCTCGAAGCGGAAACCAGCTGGGTCAGGAGGCCCGGGTCACAGAGGCTGGAAGTGAGGACCGGAGGCCGAGGGCAGGAAGGAGCTGGTCTCGCCGCAGAGAATTGCCGAGAAGCAGCCCCAGGTCGGCCCTCACAGCTGCGCATAAGGGGTGTGTGGAAGGTTCCCTCCGTGGGGGTCTGGCCGCCGGCGGCAGCACAGCCTCACCCTGCGGGGGGCTCCCTGCTCTCTCTGCTCATTTGAGGGGGCGGGGTGCTCGGAGAAGAGGTCTCGCTGGTCCCCAGGGCCGCTGTGCGGAGGTCTGTCCGCCAGGGCCTCATCCTGACAAAGAGGTGGACAACGAGGCCGTCATCATCATAGGACTTGACCTTATAAACTGGGGCCGCTGTTCCTTGCAAAGGAAAGATTTCTAAAAAAATTTTCCTAGTGTGATTTTCCTAGCATTGTTCCTAGTGTGATTATAGTGTATTGTAATTTTGTGTTAAGAAGTATTCATTTCCTGGGGCGCCTGGGGGCTCAGTCGGTTAGGCTTCCGACTTCGGCTCGGGTTCGAGTCCCAAGTCAGGCTCAGAGCTGTCAGCTCAGAGCCTGGAGCCTGCTTCGGATTCTGTACCTCCCTCTCTCTCTGCCCCTCCCCTGCTTGCACTGTCTCTCAAAAATAAATAAAAAACACTAAAAAATTAAAAAAAAAAAAAGATTCATTTCCTGGGGCTCCTGGGTGGCTCAGTTGGTTAAGTGTCCAACTTCGGCTCAGGTCATGACCTCTCGGTTTGTGAGATCGAGCCCCTCCCTGGCCTCTGGGCTGGCAGCTTGGAGCCTGCTTAGGATTCTCTCTCCCTTTCTTTCTGCTCCCCCCCTCAAAATAAATAAATATTAAAATTTTT
Source organism: Helogale parvula (assembly GCA_004023845.1). NCBI lineage: Eukaryota > Metazoa > Chordata > Mammalia > Carnivora > Herpestidae > Helogale > Helogale parvula. Next base: position 6,834 of record PJEM01018320.1, on the reverse strand, counting down.
TTAAAGTGTTAATTTGTTAAATGTAAACACTGCAAATGTGTTTCCATTTTTCTTCATCTTGAGGCATATCTGGTGCCTCAGGAGACGGGGTGGGGGGCTAGTGCTGAACTGTAGGCGCAGGCAGAAGGCAGGGGGTTGGAGGAAACCACATCCACCCCCCGCCCGTGGGTGCAAAGGCGAGGGAGGGCACAGCGGGCCCGACGCTTTGTGTCACTCCAGGTGATGGGGGACGCCCTCTGTCTCGAGGAACACAGCCCGTGTGCCCAGCTTGCCCTCCGCCGGGGCCTGGGGAAGCAGGGTCTGGGAGCACAGGCTGCATCTTGGCCCCTCCCCACCCCCCCGCAGGAAAAGACAAAGAGGTACCTGAAGCAGGGCAATTAAGTGCCACCAACTGTGCCCCATGGAGGGTTCCGGCCATTGTTTGCCTAGGGGGCGGCCCTGTGAGTGACCCTAAGTCACGGAGGGGAGTGGAGGGGCCGGCCAGCCCGAGGCCCCCAGGGGGCGGGGCCTTCAGCTTCTCATTCTTCTGTGGTTCCCACAGGCCCTGGGCCTTCTCCGCTCACAAAGGACTTCAATGCTGGCTTTTGACTGAACCTTTCCCCTTTGTATCTGTCTCTGTGTCTCTCAGCATCTCTGTCTCTACCAGTCTCTGGCTCTCTCTTGTTTCCCAACATCCTTCCCGAGCCCCTGGGGAGCAGAGCTGGGGGGCCGGGCAGTGGGAACCGGGCTGCGTCCTGTTCTCACCAAGGACAATGAGGGCCGGAAAGGGCCGGAGCCAAGGCCTGGCGCGGGCTGTCGCTCCCTGCCTGTCCTGGGCTCCCCGCACCCCCGGTCCAGCCCTGTGGTGTCCCCTCCCTCCGGTGCCATGCAGGGAGGAGTCCGGCCTCTGCGGGGGGGTTAGGGAGCACTTTGCCTCCCCTTCCCACAGACCTCTCTGGTGGCATCACCTCCTGCCCCAAGACGGCCTCCTGGGTCAGAGCTGTACCCGTCCCCGCCTGTGTCCCCACACATCCAAGGCCCCCTCCCCTGTATTATTTACTCACGTTTCCGGAGCTGGTGGCGGGCAGGGGGCAGGCGGTTGTCAGGGCCACGTGTGAGGGAGCAGGAGGAAACATCTGGCCTCCCTCCTCCGCCGCCTCCTGCGCCTCCAGCCCCTGGGGTGGAGCCAGGCCCCAGAAGTTACACCTTTGCCCTTCCCGGCAGAGCCATGGTGGCCTCACACCCCCTAACTTAATGACGGTCATTAGTGGGCAGGGAACCCCTGCCAGGGCTAATGGGTGGGTGAGGCGCAGGAGACCTTTAACTAGGCGCCCAAAGACAGGCTGGGCGGAGAGCGGAGGCCTTGTAAATGCACCTGCTTTCCGAGGAAGGGGTCATTACTCCTGAGCCACGTGCTGTCACTGCTGCCTACACGGTGGGTGGCAGCAGGTGCCCAGATGGCTTGGCAGGGACCTGGCTCTCCGCCCCCTCCCCTAACCTGGCCCCACCCAAACTCTCACCCTGGAAGCAGGGTGCCCCCAGGTGACCAGGTCCCCCAGGTGCATAGGCAGGGACCTGGCCCTCTGCCCACAGTGCCCACCCCAGTTCAGAGGTCAAGGTTTGACACGAGGGGGCCTTCGGACCAAACCAGCCGTACATCCAGGGCCCGTTTAGGACAGGCGGTCATCCCCCCGCAGAGGACCCCGCGAACCGCAAACCCCCTCACCCTCACTAGGGAGGTTCCCTCTCAGGGAGGCCCTGGTCTCCTCCTAACTCTCCTGCCTTGGCTCCCAGACAGACTCGGCTCCGACTGCAGCCCCCCTCAAGGGGTCAGTCCTTCAGGGTCTCCAGGGTCGGCTTCCCCTCCGGCGCCCCCGCCCCCCACAGGCTCAGCAAGAACCCAGAGACCCAGCAGCAGCCGCCCTCCCCAGCCCTCAGGACCGGCGTCTCCAGGAGATGCGGGCTGGTGGCGCCCTCTGGAGGCCTCCTGGGGGAACTGCACAGCACCTGTCAGCCCCAGGTCCGTGGAGCCACATCTGTAGGGTTTGCCCACAGAGGGGAGTGGCTGCGGTGGACCCCTGACTAGAGGGAAGGGGCCCTAATCCTCAACCACAACTCCTCCGACTCACTCCTCAGACACCTCACATGTGCAGCAGTTGCTGGAAGGGCAGACTGAGCGGACCCAGCAGTCCTCACCGCCGATTACTCAGCACTGTACAGTGACCCGGGCAGTGCGCACCCCCGACACCGCAGCGTCCGGGAGGGCGGCCTAGGGCCGCGAGAACAAGCGCTCTGCAGGAGCGGAGTTCCTCAGGGCGGAGCACAGCATCGGACCTCAGAAACCACATCACTCATTTGTGTATTTATTTTTGAGAGAGAGAAAGGGAGCCGGTAAAGGGCAGAGAGGGAGAGAACGCAAGCAGGCTCCACGCCGTCGGCACAGAGAACTCCCGAACCACGACACCACGCTCTGAGCCGAACCCGAGTCCCCCAGCTACTGACTGAGCCGCCCAGGTGCCCTGCCCGCCTCCTTCATTTCCATCAAGGTCGGCTCCGAGGTCGAGGGCCTTGTCCCCACCGTTCTATATACTTTGCTAAGGCACAGCAAGTTCCTATCCCTTGGCTACAAGGCAGGAGGGAAACGAAGGCACCAGGACAGAGGATGGGGAGTGATCGACCTTGGGCGTCTTTCCAAACACAGGTGAGCGTCCACGCTGGCGTTTCAGCCATGGGTCCGGGAGGAGGGCAACAGGAGAGAGGCTCCTCCCCAGGACTTGGAGCGGAAGGGGCGGGGCCCTTGTTTCGGGGTGAGGGGCCTTTCCTTCCCTCATCCGGCCCCTCGGGCGACAGGTCAGTGCCGCAGGTCGAGGTCGGTCACACACGGTGCTCCCAGGACAAGACCTTCGCGCAAGCTCATGGCCGCCAGGGCCTGATGAGGCGCTGGGCGCTGACGGTGCTTGACAAATATCTGCTAAAAACGAGCCACAGGGGGAGAAGCCCACTCCTCCCACCCCCCCGTCAGAGAGCACACGCATGAGGCAGGCCACAGCTCCCAGGACTACAAAGAATCAACTTTATTGGATGTCCAGGGTCAGTTTCTCTTCTTGCCTTTCCCCGTGACCTTGGCTGGTGTGAGGACCGGAGCTGCCGCCTGGTACAGCGCGGAGGAGATCTTGTTGAGGTGGTACAGGCCGACCATGGAGAAGATGAAGCTGCGGGTGGGCACAGAAAGCCAGGGCATCAGCGGGCATCCCGCCAGCCTGGCACCTCCCCGGGCAGCCAGCAGCAGCAGGGAAAGAATCCTGGGTCAGGTCTGGGGATGTGGGGAAGGGGCAAGGAGGGAGGGAGGGGCAGGGGGAAGTCTGGAATCGCCTGGAGGAGCCGGTGCCAAAGCACAGGACGCCGTGCCCCTTACCCAGCTGCGAGGCACTTACCAGGTAGTGACACAGACTCGGTGAATGAGACCCGATGCGAAGAGAGCCAACAGGAGGCAGAGGAGAACTGGGAAGGCAGGAGGGGACAGGCAGGGTGCCGGTCGGACCGGGAGGTGCCAGCGCTCATGTGTGACTTGGGAGAGACCCGCACCCTGGCGCGGCATGGCATTGGCACCAGGGCTTCGGACGCCTTTGATGATGCCCGTGACACGGAGGTAGGAGACGCGTGCTCCTCACCGGCTCTGTCCCCAACGTGACTTAACGTCCCTATCCTGGCTTTCTTCTGATATAAAGGGAAAGGAGAACTGATGGCAGTGTCCGAGGGGCAGGTCTGCTGCGGTTTGGGAAAGAGGGTGAGGCCTCTGCCACAAAAGCCAGCCACTAAGGCTCGGTCGCCACACCGGCTGTCCGGCGGTGGAAGCGGGAGCCTCACTGCCCGGACGTGGGTGGAGGGTCCGGACACTCATGCCCACGGAGGCCGGAGGGGGGCTCCCGGCACCCAGAGCAGGACTAGAGAGAGAGCGAGAGGGCAGGAAGGAAAGGCGAGTTCCGACCGCCCAGCTGGAGAGGACAGAGTGGGAGAGGGCGGCCACAGCCTTGCCCGAGGCACAGGTCCTTTTCCAGGCACGGCCCACAGGACCGGAACCAAGGCCTCCGAAGGCCTGAGCCTGGGGAAGCGGGCGCAGGGCTGGGTGCGGAGAGCAAGGCCCAGAAAAGGGCCCAGAAATGCCGCCTCTGTTCTACCCGGGGAGGGCTCCACCAGGGGCAGCACGAGCTGTCACTTTCCAGCTCGGGACACTCCTCAGGTGACCCGGCCTCGATGCCTTAATTCTGCACGAACAGCGAAATCCTCAGTTCTCCGTTCTGTGAGCAACAAGAGCCGTTTCAAACCGGAAACGAGCTCCTGTTTATTCTCTTATTCTCACTCCGGCAGGATCGCCGCAGGCGTGACACCTGGGGGACCCTCGCAATCACCTCACACACCCACGAACCCGCTTCTGCGGCACATCGGAGCCCCCAACAAACGCGGGCCTGTTCCTTCTGGTGGGAACAAAGAACGTTCCCACGGATGCAGGCAAGCCAGGCCGTGTCCTCGGACCCCCCCTGGGAAGTGGCCCGAAGGTAGGTTCAGTTTCCCGCTTCCAGGCCCCGTCCAGCTCCTCCGCGAGCTGGAGGCGGTGCCCCCGGGCCGGGCACGCACAGCTCCTCCGCCCCACACGGCCGCCAGCCAAGCGCCCGGCCGGGCGGTCCCGCGCGGGGGGAGGTTAGAGCGCAGGGTTCCCTCGAGCCCCGCTTGCACTTACTCTCAGGGAAGATCTTGGCTTGGAATCCTTTGCCAAAGACCAGATTCTCCAGGTTGTTGAAGGCCTGGGCCCAGGGAGTCAAGGGCGGGACGAGCGATGGGGCCGAGCCGCCCGCCCCCGCCCCCGCCCCCCGCAGCGCCGGAAGGATACGGTGAGAGAGAAGACGAAGAGCCCGGAGCCCAGCAGGCCGCCCTGGATGGTGAGCCACTCGGTGGAGGCCAGCTGGCGGCTGTACATCTGCATCCCGGCGAACAGCAGCAGGGACAGGAGGGACGACAGCGCCAGCGAGGTGCCCGTACCCACGGCTGGAGGGGCGGCGACCACAGGAGGCGCGGAGTGGAGCCCGGCCCCCGGCCGCGGGCACAGCCGCTCCCCCGGCGCCCCCCCGCCGCGCGCCCCGGCCTCCCCGCCCCGGGCGCCCGAGCCCTCCCGCCCCCCGGGGCCCAGGACACGTCAGCTCTGCGGGCAGAGGACCGCCGCAGCTGGGCCGCCCCACCCCCACCACACTCGGCCGAGGGGGGATCCCGCCGCCGCCGCCGTTACCCATCACGGCCCGCCCTCCGGTCCAGTCGGCGCCACGGGCCGAGAAGAGAGTGGAGCCGAACCGGGGCGGTCGGCCGTGCGCATGCGTCAGCGCGGCTCGCGGGCTCGCTTCCCCGCACGTCTCCCCCGCGCTCCCTCTAGGCGCCTGGCCACAGCGCCGCCTGCCGGCAGGGAGGAAATATTGCGTCCAGGAGCGGCCGCGGCCACCGCCCTGGGCCCCTGCCCTTCCCCGCACCCCGAGCGTCTGGCTGCCTCCCGGCGTAAGCTGCTGGGCCCGTGGCCCGTAGCCTGTAGCCCACGTCTGTGTTCTTTGCCATTTATGTCATCTCCAGTGCCCGTTCCTCACGCCTCCCTCCCCCATGATCATTGTCTGGACACCTCCCGTGGACTCTTGCCCAAAGCAAAATCCAGTCCTCCCATTCTGGAGCCCATCTTTCTCTGAAGCTCTTCCTCCCGCTTTATATGAGTAAGACCACGGAGCCACTGAAGAATACCAACATGAGAAATGGCTCCCCCCTCCAATGTCATTCCACGATACCCCCCTCCCCACGGTCTTCCGAGGACCACGTGGGGAGAACTATTTCCCACCTCCTACCTCGACGGGCGCTGTTCGAGGCTGCCCCTGGAGCATGCGCAGTGACATCTCACCCCCACCGGGCTCCTGCATTAAGCCCGGGGTTCGCAGCCGCAGCCGGGATCGGGCACCCGGGGGCGGGCGGGCATGCTAGGGCCATGGCCGAGGGCGCGGATATGCACACCTTCACTTCCATCATGGACGCACTGGTCCGCATCAGTGTGAGTTACGGTGGGGTCGAGGGGAAGGGGAGCGGGAGTACAGGGGTTCGGGGCAGGCCGGGACCTTGAACAGGTGGAGAGGAGGCAAGATGCTGGCATGTAGGCAGGGGTCTGGGAATGGCAGAAAAGGACTGGGAGGGTCGGGGTGCAGATTGGAGAGGGTAATCCCAGGGGCAGCCCGGAGGTGAGTGCCGTGGAGGCGTCCATCTGCTGGGGTGTAAGGAACCAGCAGGGGCCCGGATGCTGCGGGTGGGCTGGGGTATCCGCCGACAGTGCACCGGGGCTGGGGCCGCGGGGCCAGGGGGCCATGTGCGCCATGAGGAGGGGGCGTGTGTGAGCTTGGATGTTTTCCAAGAAAACTGAAGCTAGGTAAGGGGCGACGAAGGAGCCGCCCCACGGTGCAGTTCCAAATTTGGACCCTTCGGCGAGACCCCACCCCACCGCGCCCCCACTCAGAGCTGCCTCGGAGCCCGCGGTTGTCATGGCAACCCGTGCCCGGCTCTCCCAGGGGCGGTGCCAACCTTGCTCCCCCCCACCACTTCCTTCCCCCTCCCTGCCTGTCCCTCCCTCCTTTGTGTCAGCTGCGCCCCTGACCGGGATGGCTGCGAAGAGAGGGACCAAGGTGAGGTGTGGGGGTGGGGCATAGCATGAGGACCCCCTCCATCAAAAAAAGGAGGGGTACTTCCGGTGGGGAGTGGGCAAGTAGGCAGACGCTCGTCTCCCTCTCGCTTGAGGAGGGGGGTTGCGGCTAGTCAGGGGGAGGGGGCGGGAGGGCCTGA
>PJEM01018319.1:0-19154 GCA_004023845.1 Helogale parvula | reverse complement strand
AATAGTAGGCAGGCATTTATGTCACTGGTGATGCCCAGACCATTCCAGACTGAGCAGTTAAGACTACCTTCCTGGGAGGGTTGTAACTACAGTTAGGTTAGGTGCTAAGTCTTGGTTTGCAAAGGTTGGGCTTAGTGCCAGTGACTGCACTGAAGCACTGGGTATTGTATGGAAACCAATTTGACAATAAACAAACAAACAAAGTCACATTGTTTTTGAAATGAGTTGCAGACAATCCTTGAATTAGCATTGATAAACATTATTTCTGTAGCATAAGAAACATAATTGTATTCTGCCAACATACAATGTTTAAAATTAATGACAAAATCAAAGATACAATTGTATTTAATACAGGTGCCAAGAAACTTCCATGGGGAAAAGAACTGTCTTCTCAAGAAACAGTACTGAGACAACAGGAGAGCCGCATACAAAGGCGAAATCTAGACCTCTACCTTAAGCTACACAAATTAACTCAGGATGGATTGAAGGGAATCAGAATGGGACCCCAAAATATGTCTCTGTGGCATAAGAATGATTTGAACTGATTAGTTCTGAGAGAAAGCACTAGGAGAGAAGCTCTAAAAAACAGTAGAATTGATCCGTAATCCCTTTTGTCAGGGAAATCTCCATCTGTAAGTGTCTCTTCCTCTGAACCAGAATGAGAATTATTCCTAGTTGGTGGAAACTCTTATCACTGGAGAAGGCAGGGACTGAAACCTGTGTAAGTATCTTACCTTTGTTTTAGGTGTTTTTCAAGGTAACCTGTCATAACTGGGCCCTCACGTCCAACAATCTCTTTGTCTTCAGTCAAATGGTCTCCTTCTCTAATTAATTTAAGACTCTTGATCCTTAGGGAAATGCAAATGAAAGCCACACTGGGATGCCACTTCACCCCTGTGGCTAGAATAATAATAAAGAAGGACCCGTGTCAGTAAGGACCCAGAGAGATGAGAGCCCCCAGGCACTGCTGGTGGGAAATGGCACAGGCCCTTTAATACAGTCCAGCAGTTCCTCAGAAACATAAACCTAGAGTTCCTTTCCTACCCAGTCATTGAACTGCTAAGTAAGTACTCAAGAGAATGGAAAACACCTGTGGATGCAACGTCTTGTGCACAAATGTACAGAGAGGTGTTATTGACAAAGTGGTGTGACTGCATAGGACAAATTCAAGAAATTGAAACAAATCAAGGTTCCATTTGTAGAGGACAAGTGACCTTTTCCAGTTTTGTTTTCAAGTGGGAAGACTAGACTAAGATGTACCTTAAACAAGTTGTTTGGAAGTAATTTAGAGTAGAAGAATGGAAACAAGAGCGATTGGAGACCCCCATTGATGAGGCCAGACTGAAAATGGAAGGACTTGATAGGAGGGGTGGGCAGAGGGGCTCTGTTGTTACCCTAGAGGATCCATTGCCGTGGGTGGGGTGTGTGAGAGAGACCCTGACTACGGGAAGTTCGCTGGGGTCCTCTGTGGAGCTCACGGAGAGGGAACCAGGGATTGAAAGCAGAGAACCCGCTTTGTCCTTCCAGGCCAGAGAGGCAGCATGTTGGGAAAGGTGGTTGTGTAGATAGGAGAGAGGGGAGGAATTGAAATCTCCTTTGGCCTGCTCCTGGTGGCTGGGAAGCCTTGGACCCCTGTCTGGAGACTCCATTCTTTATTCCAACTTGGTAGTGACTTTGTAAGAGACCCCACTATATCGTACTGGGAGCACCCATTCTGGAGCTCTGGTCACAGGGAATCTAAACTTCATGCTACTGTCGGCACAGATGCGAGGACCAGTCTCCTATATCCGCATGCCTTTCCCAAACCTCGATGCCTGGCCCTCAAAGAAGCCGAGTATTTCAAAATCACGGTAGACCTTATGTGGGTTCCAAGTGCCCACACGGCACTGTGGCGTTTTGAATACTTTGAATTAACGGTACCCAAGAAAGTGCCATGCAAGAAGGACACTCTGCCCCACCATGGTCCCCTGAAAGCAGGTGGGAGGTCTACCATGAGAAGGTGGCCTCCGTGTCCCGGGAGGGCGGAAGAGGGCACCCTTAGCCCCAAAGACGGGAATTTAGGGAGACAAGACCGTGCTTGGGCTCCAGAAACCTGTAAAAACACACCTTGTTGTTACTTCTTCATCACTAACTACCCCACGTCCAAAACCCTTAGTCCTGTTAGTTCACAAATGTGTTGCTTCTTTCCCTAAAATGTACTAAGCCTCCTGCTTTGGTCCCTCTTTGCACCTCCTGTGTTTTCTCGGGCACCTGTGCATACATCTGGCACTCAGGCTTAAATCTGTATTCGTTGTGTTAATCAGCCTTCTGATTACAGGGAGTGGAGGGGTCAGAAAGAAAGGGCGAAGAGTAGCAAGGAAAACACTTTCCTTCCCTGCAACCCCCCACCTGGGTTTTAAATGTTGGTCAGTTGATATTGTCATTGTGCGATCAATATATTTAAAATTTTATGCTTCATCTTCTTTCTGCCTTGGTTCCTGAAATTTGCTGTGGAAGGGATTCAGGGTTCCCTCGTAATTATCTGGAACTTTTTAAACTGAAATATCTGGTATTTAGTTAATATTGGCAGTGACGTCAGTTATCTGGTGTCCAGTCCCAAAATGTCTCCTTCCGTCCTTTCCTCAATTGCAGAATAGACACAGTGTGTGGTTCCAGTAAACAACTCACACGGGTAGCTTACAATTTACGAAATCTGTGCTGCAACAGAATGTGGGTCCTGACTCAGTTTATAGCCGGAAGGGGAAACGTGTCTTAGATAAATCCCTGGAATAACTATGACAAAAATCGATCCTTGGTTGTTGGAAGGAGAGTCATTGTCAGCTGCTAATGCTGTCCCGTTTTGCAAACATACAGAAATCCCACTGACGTGACCATTTGTGTCTGTTCTCATATCACTGTCCATATTTCCCGCTTCACAACATGGAATAAGAATTTCAGATGAAATGATTTACATGAGGAAATGTACCGTGTTTTGATTTCTCCAATGCAGGACGATTCCCATTCAGGAAACTGGGATTTTTCATCTGTCACACGAAAAAGTTCTGAATTCAATGCAGGTGGCACCCTTCTGGGACTAAACATCTGTGATTCTGTGTGGCACGTTTTGTCTTGTTCTCTTTCAAAGTAGAAATGGGCAGTTTTCTTGTCTGGAACTACCTTTCTTTGGATTTACACTTTAGTGGTTAGGGTAGTAAAACGTGTCTTATAAATCATGTATAACTGTCTCTGAATTCTTTAAAAAACTGTCAGTTCAGATACCTCTGCAAAATCATCAGCTGGGCAGCATGTTCTAGGGAGAGGGTGACTAGAAGTAGCATTTCAGTGTGCTGCATCAGCTTGACTCCTGTCACTGTGCTTTTTAAAATTTGCAGTTGAGCACAATCAGTCCTCTGGGGTTTTTCAAATCTGGGGAAAGTTCAGGAGTAAATAGAGATGATAGTCCAGGGAGAACAGGACATAGACTTGGGAGCACGTAATACACAGCCATTGAAATCTGTGTAGTTACAGCATTTCAGGCAATACAAAGTTAAGCATGAAGACTATAAATCACAGAAGTGTACTCTTCTTGCATTTCACTCTAGGTTTCACTGATTTTTAAATCTTTCTAGAAAGTACAGATGACCCGAATATAGTGAGTTCTCGCTGGGAAGAAATTAACAGCCCTTTCGAGAGGGGACCCCAGCGCAGGCCCCCGTCCTACGTCTGTCTGACCTTGTTCCCGGAAACTGTACTTTCAGGCAAGTGGTTTCCCCTTCTTCACTGTGCTTTCCAGTACTTGTGTCCTGACCATTTCCTTAAATCGATGCCTGTAACATACGCCATGCCGTTCTTGCTTTGACCGAGAGGCGAGGCGGATTTGGCTTCCTTGGGGGTTTTGGTTGGCAGCCCCTTCAGACTGAATCCTCACCGATGAATATGCACTAAAGGTGCCAGGTTATTGGAAACTTTCGGTTTTGATTGTCAGGAGTGGGATGCGGATGGCATCTCTGTGCTGGGTTGAGTTCTGAAAGAGAGAGAGTTGTTATCTTTAGAGAGTAAGGCCAAGTCGTAATATTTATCTGTTTTCTCATTCTTTTTCTTTTTGTCATAAATATATTTTTTTAAATTTTTTAAGTTATTTTGAGAGAGAGAGGGCATGCATGCACAAGAAAGGGGCAGAGAGGGAGAGAAAGAATCCCAAGCAGGCTCCAGAGCCTTAAGCGCAGAGCCCAAAGTGGGGCTTGAAGTCACGAACTATGAGATCGTGACCTGAGCCGGAATCAAGAATCAGACACTTAACCAACAGAGCCACTCAGGTGCCCCTATAATTTCTTTTTTACTGCTGAGTATATGCCAGCATAAGGTTGTACCATGATTTGTGTATCCTTCCATCTAAAATGGACATTTGGTCTGTTTCCAGCTTAAAAAAAATTTTTTTAATGTTCATTAATTTTGAGGAGAGAGAGACCAAGCTTGAGTGGCGGAGGGACAGAGAGAGAGAGAGGGAGATGCAGAATCTGAGGCAGACTCCAGGCTCTGAGCTGTCAGCACATGAGGCCTGAACCCATAAACTGTGAGATCATGTCCTGAGCCAACGTCAGATGCTTAACTGACTAAGTCACCCAGGCGCCCCAGGCTGTTACAGCTTTGAACATTACAAACAAGGCTGCCATCAACATTTGATATAAGTCATTGTGTGCACATATATTTTTATGTTCTGGGGTAAATACCCCAGAGTGGAAAGGTCAGATTCTATGGTAAGTTTATGCTTAATATTTTAAAAATTGGCAAACTCTCCTGCGGAGGGGGTTCTGTGTTACATTCCAGACTTCAGTGCATGAGCCTATGAGACATTCAGCCTCCACATCCTCACCAGGACTTGGGAGAATCAGTCTGTTTCATTTTACCTCATTTGATGGGTTGTAGTAGTATCTCACTGTGGTTTTAATTTGCATTTTCCAGATGACTAATGACATTAAGCATATTTTTAGATGCTTATTTGTAGGGAGCTGCAAGATCGGCTGCCTGCAAGCAAGGAAGTGACACTCCCTGTGGGGAGCTGCCAGAAGAAAAAAGATTAGCCTCTGCGGGCTAGGGAAGTGCTATTCCCGATTCAGGGACTGGAGACAGCCAGACTGGAGAGCCAGTAGAACAAAGATCAGCCGCCATTAGGCAGAAGTGGTGTGAATCGCTCCCCTGCCCAGCGTTGCAGTCTGCCAGTCTGAGCTTTCTTAGCCATCCCTTAGGCGCTATGTTGAATTTGCAGTTTCGGTTTCAGTTTCAGTCTCCCCTAGTCACTTGACCCTGTTTCCTAGCAACCAACCTAGGTCAGCTGCCTTGCTCCCGCCTTGAACCCTATATAGGTGTGGGTATTTTCTCAATAAACGGGGGCTTGATCAGAAACTTTGTCTTGCCCTCATTCTCTGTGCTCCCTGCCCTGCCGTATTCTTACTCCCTCCCTCAGGAACCTGCATCGACTGACCAAGCGAGCGAGCGGGCTGGGCGGGACACTTATTGGCCATTCGTAGAACTTATTTTGTGAAATATACTTTTCCTCTTTGATTTTAGTTTTTAACCTTTCATTATGTCTATGTAGTATTGAGAAAGAGAGAAGCAGAGCATGAGTGGGGGAGGAACAGAGAGAGGAAGACACAGAGTCCAAAGCAGGCTCCAGGCTCAGAGTTATCATCACAGAGCCTGACACACGGCTCGAACCCACAAACCGTGAGATCATGACCTGGGCTGATGTTGGTCGCTTAACTGACTAAGCTAACCAAGAATCCTTAGTTTTGTTTGTAAATTCCTCTTTATTTTTTTGTAAGTAAACTAACCCCAACATGGGATCTGTACTCACAACTACAAGACCAAGACTTGCATGATCTACTGACTGAGGCAGTCAGGTGCCGCTCCTTTTCTTATTTTAAATATTTTATTGGAGTGCATAAGTGCCTCACTTGGTTGAGGGTCCAACTCTTGATTTTGGCTCAGGTCATGATCCCAGGATCCTGGGATCGAGCCGTGCATGGGGCTCTCTGCTTAGTGTGGAGTCTGCCTGAGAGTCTTCCTCTGCCCCCTTCCCCTGTTCATGCTCGCTCTTGCTCTCTCTTTCTCATAAAAAAAATAAATAACAAAAATTGTACTTTTTGTTTCACTTAGTTGCCAGAGTCTGTTTACATTCTGAAGCAATGTGCTCATTCAGTTTATTTTATTTTATTTTATTTTAAACATTTATTTATTTTGAGAGGGAGAGAGAGACTAGAGGAGGGGCGGAGACAGAGAGTCCCAAGCAGGCTCTACATTGTCAGCACAGAGCCTGATGCAGGGCTAGATCCCACGACCCACGAGATCATGACCTGAGCCGAGATTAAGAGTTGGTTGCTTAACCGACCGAGGTACCTAGGGGCCCTGAAACAATTTCATGATTGTATATATGTGTTGTTCATATTTCCTGTGAGTATGTGACTTTTAATTTTCCTAATTTTCCAAAGCGCCAAAGTGTTGAATTTCAATTAAGTCTGATTCATCAATTTTTCTTCTTTTGTTTCATGCTTTTTGTGTTCTATTTACATAACCGTTGTCTATCTCAAGACTGTAAAGATTTTTTTTTTCTAGAACTTTTGTAGTTCTAGGTTTTATATTGAGATCTGTGGTCTGTTTTCAGTTGTTTTTATATATTGTGTGGTATTTTTGAGTGTTAAATCAATCTTTATTCATGGGGTAAATGCTATATGATCATGATATTCTTTTCATTTAGTCTTGGATTAAACTTGCTATTATTTCGGTTAAAGGTTTTTGTCTGTCTGCATGAAAGGTATTGGTCTATGCCTTTTTCTCTCCTTTTGCAAGGTCTCTGTCACGTTTGCATATGAGGCTCACACTGCCCGAAGAAAGCTAGTTGGCCACTGATCTGTTCCTCCTTCTCTTCCTGAAACATCTGTGAACAACTGGTGGCATTTCTTCCTTGAGTGTCTGATGGAATTCACCAGTAAAGTCTCCTGTGCTTGGAGTTTTTATTTTGGAAAAGTTTTTTTGTTTTGTTTTTTAAATAGATGGCATTTATTATTTTTTTAAATGCTTGCTTATTTATTTATTTATTTATTTATTTATTTATTTATTTACTCATCTTTCTTTTTTGAGAGTGAGAGCGTATGAATAAGAAAGGGGACAGAGAGAAGGGGAGAGAGAAAATCCTAAGCAGGCTCTGTGCTGTCCGTGCAGATCTGCATGTGGGGCCTAATCTCATCGTCTGAGAGATCATGACTTGAGCCAAAACCAAGAGTCAAATGCTTAACGGACAGGGCCACCCAGATGCCCCTGGTTTGGGGAAAGTGTTCAAAAACACATAGAATTTTTAAAATACTTGCACGAATGTTTAGGTTTTCTGCTTTTTTTTTTCTTGTAGGGTTTGGTAACTTGTATTTTGCACGAAATCTGCCTATTGCATCTAAGTTGTCAAATTTGTTGGGATAAAGGGTCCCACATGCCTTCTGCCCCAATGTGTGCATAGCCACCCCCATTGTCAGCATCACTCGCAAGCATTGCGTGTTATTTACCCAGTGTGAATCCACACTACCGCGTCCCATCCAGTTGAAGCTTGTCGTTCAAGCCTGCAGCCTTAGGGTTCCCTCTTGCTGTCGGGCATTCTGTGGGTTTGGACAAATAAGTAGTGACACATAGCTGTCATCGTCTCATACATAGGTATCACGCAGACACCTGTCATATTCTCTGCCATATACATGCTCTGTGTTCTACCAATTCCTCTGTCTCCCCTGCCCCCTCTCTGACCAACACTGATCTGTTTACTGTCTTCAGAGTTTTGCCTCTTCCAGAATGTCATTAGTCAGAATTATACATTAAGGAGCCTCCTCAGATTGGCTTCTTTTACTTCGTGAAATGCATTTATGCCTCATCCTTGTCTTTTCATGGCTTCAAAGTTCGTTTCCTTTTAGTACTAACTGACATTCCATTGTGTGGATAGACCACAGTTTATGTCTCTGTTCCTCTACTGAAGGACCTTCTGGTCTCATCCTCCTTTTGGCAATGCTAATAAAGCTGCCGTCAAGACCCATGGGCAGATTTTCAGGTGCACTTAAGTCTTCAGCTCCTTTGGGTGAATCCCAGGCAGTGCGATTGCTGGATCAGAGGGGAAGAATATGTCCAGTCTTGGCAGACACCCCTGAGCTGCCTTGCAAAGTGGCGGGACACTTTGACTTTCCCAGCAGCAGTGAAGGTGAGCTTTTGCTCCGCTCCCTCACCAGCACTGGGTGGGTATGGGCAGTGTTCTGGAGCTTGGCCATTCGAACAGGTGTGCAGTGGTAGCTCATCATTGTTTTAATTTGTGTTAGTCGGATGATGACATGAGGTGGGGCATCAATCACCTGCCTGTTTGTCATCTGCTGTCTCCTTTGAGGAGGGGTCTGTGTGTTCATTTTTAGTTCACCCCCTGGCCAGGCCGTTCACAACTTGATCCAGAAGAAATAGAGGGTTTCAAGAGTCAAGTAATAATTTACGTGTCAAAAATATAGTTTTTCTTTTAGTGAGAATGATGCAGTGGTGCCTGGGTGGCTCGGTTGGTCAAATGTCCAACTTCAGCTCAGGTCACAATCTCTCCATTTTTGGGTTTGAGCCCTGCATTGGACTAAGTGCTGACAGTGTGGACCCTCCTTGACATTCTCTCTCTCTCTCTCTCTCTCTGTGTCCCTGTCCTGCTCTCTTCCTTCTCTCAAAATGAATAAATAAGCTGAAGAAAAAAAAACAAACCTTTGAAAGACTCATGCATGTTTCCCATGATTTTTTTTTAAACACAGAATATGTCTATAATTAGAAGAAAATTAAATACTGCTCATCATTCTGTCTAGAAATAAATACCCTTAATCGTATGTCATTTACATTTATGGTGTTTTTCTGTTTCTACATAAACTGAAATCTTTTTTCTGATTATATCAAAGTGGATAGGATGTTTGGAAGCTATCTACTAGATCCTTTTAGTAAAAATTAAAAGTTCTGCCTATCATCTCTAAGTTTTTATCCATTTGGAGCCTATTTTATATCTACTGTTGGCAGAGCCAGTCTAATTTCACCCCATGTGGATAATCATCCAGTGGTCTTAGTACATGTATTGTCTGGGGGTGTACCTTTTCCCAGTCTATGAGGCCACATCTCTCATCTCTGTCAAGTTCTCACTCGTGTGGGTCTGTATTTGGATTCATGTATTTTGTATATCCATGTCCTTAAATATTCTGTAACATCATGTTAGATGCAGGCTGATACATTGCATTTTATTAATTCAGCCCTGTATTCAGTGTTTGGGCTAACATCCTCATAGTTAAGATTAGGAGTATAAATAAAACCTCTGGATTAGAGGCCTGTAGGTTTTTAAGGAGTTTGATATATGTGGCCATATTATTGTCTACTTTTTTTCTGAGGGTTTCACTCAGATAGACTTGTGGAACAGCTTTATCATATATAGGCCTGTGGGAACTTCTGAAAAGTTGTTAGTCAAAAACTTTCTGTAGAGTTTATTTTTTGGAATAAATTTATCTATCGTGAAAAATCACTTTATCAGGTACTTTTGAATCATTTTTTCAAGTTTTTATTTAAAGTTTAGTAAGTTAACATCCAGTGCAATATTGGTCTCAGCAGTAGAATCAGTGATTCTTCACTTACATACAACATCCTGTGCTGATCACAAGTGTCCTCTTTATACCCATCGCTCATCTAGCCCATCCCCCACCCGATCTCCCTCCTTCAACCCTCAGTTTGTTCTGTATAGTTAAGAGTCTCATACAGCTTGTTTCCCTCTCTTTTTTCCCCTTCCTTCCCGTATGTTCATCTGTTTTGTTTCTTAAATTTTACATATGAATGAAACAAATGATACTTGTCATTCTCTGACTTATCTGGCTCAGCATAGAACACTGTTGCTCCATTGATGTTGTTGCAAATGGCAAGATTTCATTCTTTTTCGTGGCAGAGTAGTATTCCATGGTGTACATCTACCACATCTCTATCTATTCATCGGTTGGCAGACATTTGGGATCTCTCCATAATCTGTTGTTGCTAATGCTGCTACAAAGATTATGGTTCATGTACCTCTTCAAATCTATATTCTTTTTTTTAAATTTTTAACGTTTTATTTATTTTTGAGAGAGAAAGACAGTATGAGCAGGGGAGAGTCAGAGAGAGCTAGACACAGAATCCAAAGACATGCTCCAGGCTGTGAGCTAGCTGTCAGCACAGAGCCCGAAACGGGGCTCAAACCCACAAACTGTGAGATCATGACCTGAGCAGAAGCCAGACACTTAACCGAGTGAGCCACCCAGGCACCCGCGAATCTGTACTCTTGTATCCTTGAGTAATTGCTGGATTGTAGGGTAGTTCTATGTTTTAGTATTTGAAGAATTGCCACACTGTTTTCCAGAGTGGTTGCACCAGTTTGCATCCCAATGAACGGTGTACGAGGATTCCCCTTTCTCCACATCTTCTCCAACACGTGTGGATTCTTGTGTTCATTTTAGCCATTCTGACAAGTGTTACGTGATCTCATTGTATTTTTGATTTGCATTTCCTTGATGGTGAGTGATGTTGATCATCTTTTCACGTGTCTGTTGGCCACCTATATGTCTTTGGAGAAGTGTCTATTCATATCTTCTGCCCATTCTTTTACTGGATCATTTATTTATTGGGTGTTGAGTTTCATAGTTTCGTTATAAGTTTTGGATACAAACCCTTTACCAGATATGTCATATACAAATATCGTCTCCCATTCATAGGTTGCCTTCTAGTTTGGTTGATGGTTTCCTTCACTGTGCAGAAGCTTTTTTTTTTTTTTATGAAGCCCCAGTAGTTCATTTTTGCTTTTGTTTCCCTTGCCTCCAGACATGTATATATTAAGAAGTTGCTGCAGTCCATGTCAAAGAGACTACTGCCTGTGTTCTCCTTTAGGATTTTCACAAATTCCTGTCTCTCATTTAGGTCTTTCATCCATTTTGAATTTACATTTGTGTAGGGTGTAAGGAAGTAGTCCAGTTTCATTCTTCTGCATGTCACTGTCCAGTTTCCCCACCACCCTTTACTGAAGAGACTTTTCTCCATTGGATATTTCTTCTTGCCTTGTCGAGAATTATTTGACCAAATGGTTGTGGGTCAATTTCGGGGTTTTCTCTTCTGTTCCGCTGATACTGAGTCTGTTTTTGTGCCAGTTCCATAGTGTCTGGATGATGACAGCTTTGTGGTACAGGCTGCAGTCCAGGATTGTGATGCTTCCAGCTTTGGTTTTCTTTTTCAAGATTGCTTTGGCTCTTTGGGGTCTCTTGTGGTTCCATAGAAATTTTCAGATTGTTTATTCTCACTCTGTGAAAAATGCTGGTGGTGTTTTGAGGGGGAGCGAATGAAATGTGTAGATTGCTTAGGGTGGTATAGACGTTTTAACAATATTTGTTTTTCTAATCCATGAGCGTGGAATGGTTTTCCCTTTCTTTGTGTCATCTTTGATTTCTTTTAAAGTGTTCTGTGGTTTTAAGGTTACAGATCTTTTACCTTTTTGGGTTGGTCTATTACTAGGTATTTTTCGATTTTTGATTCAATTGTAAATGAGATTGATTCCTTGATTTTTCATTCTGCTGGTCTATTATTGGTGTATAGACATGCCACCGATATCTGTAGGTTGACTGTGTATCCTGCGACTGGGCTGACATCTTTCAGGTTTTCTGCAATGTATCATGTAGTCTGTGAATAGTGAAAATTTGACTTCTTCCTTGTCCATTTGCATGCCTTTTATTTCTTTCTGGTCTCTGATTGCTGAGGGTAGAACTCACAGTTTGGTGTTAAATAACAATGGTTAGAGTAGATATTCCAGTCTTGTTCCTGACTATACAGGAAAACTCTCCGTCTTTCCCCATTGAAGTTGTGTGTTTTCTGTATATGGCTTTCATGATGTTGCGGTATGTCCCACCTGTCCCTCCTTTGGGGAGGGTTTTTATCAAGCATGGGTGTTGTATCTTGTCACATGATTTTGCTGCATCTATTGAGAGGATCATGTGGTCCTTATCCTTGAACGTGATGTATCATGTTGATTGAGTTGCAAATATTAAACCACCCTTACAGCCAGGAATAAATCCCACTTGATCAGGTGAATAATTTTTTAATGTACGGTTGGGTTCAATTTGCTGTTGTCTAATTGTGAATTTGTGCATCCATGTTTACCTGGGATATTGGCCTGTATTTCCTCTTTTTGTGGGGTCTTTGGTTTTGGAATCAAGCTAATGCTGCCTTTGTAGAATGAGTCTGAAAGTTTTCTTTCATTGTCTGTTTTTTGGAACAGTTTGAGAAGAATAGCTATTAACTTTTCTTGAAATGTCTGGTAGAATTCCCCTGGGAAGCCATCTGGTCCAGGATTCTTGTTTGTTGGGGGATTTTTTATGACGGATTCAATTTCTTTTTTTGGTTATGGGTCTGTTCAGATTTTTTGTTTCTTCCTGTTTCAGGTTATTACTTGACAGTTTGATGGAAAAAAGATCTAACCTTACATTTCCACAATCTGCTTCCCCTTCAAACCCCATCTCATCTGTCCAACGTATATTTGTTAGTATTTAAGAAGAAATCAGATATCCCGTGAAAACTTTCCTGCTTTATTTCTGATGTTTCTGGCAAGTACTTCGCAACTACGATGAATTAAAAAATGACTGACTTGGGTTTACGAACTTGAAAGGGCCATGAGTTCTTCAGATGTCCTTGCCGTGGTGGCCACCCTGCTTTAGGGTTCTGGCAGGTGCTACGTTTGCTTCTGTTGTGCTGATAATTCTGATTCAGAGATACAACACAGAAAGATGGGATATTTTGTATTTCCGTGGTTAAACAAATGTTCCAGGGGTGCCTGGTTGGCTTAGTCGGAAGAAGGTGTGACTCTTGATCTCAGGGTTGTGAGATGAAGTCCCACAATGGGTATGAAGATTGCTTTAAAAAAAATCCAAATTTTCTTTCCTTTTGTTGTTGAGAATTCTGTTCACAGAGCTCACACCCCCGAATTCATACATCTCTGCCCAACGTGTGTCCAGGGAACCCCGTGAGTGCTGGGCGCAGAGCCAGCTGCTCTCCAAAGCTGCCCTTCTGCAGAGGAAGTTCAGAGATTCTCCACAGTAACAAGATCACTGCCTCGTGGTTCACAGATAAGAATGTAAAAGGGGTGATATTTTTATTAACTGGGACAGTCACCAAGACACCTGTAACCTGACTCATACATTAGGGGAAACGCCACGTAGGGCTGCCTGCCGCGGCTTCGCTCCGGATGCGGGAGCCCACCTCTGTGACCTGGGTGGCTCTGTGGGCGTCAGGTGACACATGTGTGGGTCTGGACAGTCCCCATTTGCCACACATTCCCTGTACTGTTAAGCTTTCGTGTAACTGTAGTGCTTTTGAAATCAGGACTAAGAAATTATACTTTGGTAAAACGTTTCAAAGAAAAATTCTATACTTTATTTAGTCAACATTAGGGAGGGGCACCCGGGTGGCTTAGTGGGTTAAGTGTCCACCTTTGCCTCAGCTTCATGATCTCATGGTCGTCGGTTCGAGCCCCGCATCGAGCTCTGTTCTGAGAGCTCAGACCCTGGAACCTGTTTCAGAATCTGTCTCCCTCTCTCTCTGCCTCTCCCCCACTTGTGCTGTGTGTCTATCTCAGAAACAAACATTAAAATTTTTTTTAAAGTAGGGAAAAGCACCTTTTCTAAGTTCTCAAAGTATATGTTTCAAATTTCACAAGTCCTCCTTGTGCCAATGCGGTTGCTTTTCTATCATTTCCCCCAATTTTCCATTAAAACGTTTAACCAATACTTGCAGATATACTTACCTTTAGACAATCTTGGGATCTACTAAAGTTAGTAATTTAAGATTTAAAACCCTTCCTGTGTTGCCATGAACTTCAATCCTAAGCCATAATTGGAAATGTTACCAACAACACAGCAGCACGAACAGGAAAGATTATTAACTTGAAGACAACGAGTGTAGCTATGATGCACTCAATTGAAAAAAGATCTTATTCAGAACTTTTGTTCTAGAGTTAAAAAAAATTATTTTTAGTTAAAAGAGTGGTACATGAATTGCTTCTTGTGGTTAAAACTTAACTTCTGATAACGTGCAAATACACCCTGATCTTGCCCCAGTCCCCTTACTGGAGATAGAGTGCTTTGATCAGGTTACTGTGTGTCCTTCCAGAATCCTTGCGTACGTACGTATATGGGCACGTAACACTATCTGGCCCACTGTATGCCTTGTTCCACGACTTTCTCTCTTTGCTTGATGATCTAGGTCTTTGACATCTTTCCATTTCTTCTAAGTTTAAATTTTCTCTTGTTTTTCTAAACTATTTTTTTAATGTTTATTTTTGAGAGAGAGACAGCGATGAGTATGTTTGGAGGAGGGGCAGAGAGAGAAGGAGACACAGAATCAGAAGACAGGCTCCAGGCTCCGAGCTGTCAGCAAAGAGCCCGATGTGGGGCTCAAACTTATAAGATGCGAAATAATGACCTGAGCCAAGGTCAGATGCTCAACTGACTGAGCCAACCAGGTGCCCCTAAATTACCTCCTTCAAACAAGCGTTGTATAATGTGTCATGGTGGGTCTGGCCGCTCCCTAGTGAGGAACAGTGACATCATTTCCCGTTTTTGTTGTCAGAGCCATGCTTCCTCAGCGCCCGCCTCCTTGTGCTCCTGGGCGTTTCTCCAGTGGAGGCTGAGCAGTGGGTAGAGAGTATGCTCATGTACCACGTGAATGGGTGTTGCCAGATTGGTTTCCTAAAAGGCTGTACTAATTTACTTCTTTTTTATTTATTTATTTTTTGTGAGAGACAGAGAGATAGTGAGAGCAGGGGAGGGTCAGAGACAGAGGGAGACACTGAATCTGAAGTAGCCTCCAGGCTCTGAGCTAGCTGTCAGCACAGAGCCCGATGCGGGGGTCGAACCCACAAACTGTGAGATTATGACCTGAGCCCAAGGCGGATGCTTAACCGACTGAGCCACTCAGGCACCCCTAAGGCTGTATGAATTTACTTCTCAAACAATCACACTGGGGTACACCCTGTGAGTGGCAGGGTGTTAGGATGCCCTCGGATGCACTGGAGGGCGAGTGGGGGGATGGTGGGAGTTAGGATGCCCCTCGATGCTCTGGAAGGGGCGTGTGGGAGGCGGGGGTTAGGAAGCCCGTAGATGCCCTAGACGCAGAGTGTGGGGTGTGAGGTTTGGGGGGGTAGGACCCCTGGAGCGGGAGGCAAGGCACACTCTCAGGGCCTTTGCAAATGTTTGGTCACGTACGTGTTTTATCTGTAGGGGGAGACAAGCCACTGGACCAGTGAACTTTACTGACTGGGCCAGTGAGGGTGCGACTCGGTCCAGATATTGAGTAACTGCTACCTCAGTGTTTGACTACTAAATGTTTTCTTTTTTTTCTTTTTAAGTGAAAGTCTATTTATCTCAATGTCAGTCAGTGGTATTTTATATCAGTGGTACTTCATTCCTTTTAGTTTTTTTTAAAGATTTTATTTTTAAGTAATCTCTGCACTCATTGCGGGGCTCGAACTTACCACCCTGAGATCAAGAGTCGTGTGCTGTATAGACCGAGGCAGCCAGGCCTCAGTCTTCTACTTTTGTTCAGCATGTAACCTAAATGCTGGAGCATTTGTCGTTAGCAGGCCCTGTGCTGGGCACGGGGCTACACAGAGGAGAGGGAGTCAGTCCTGTCTCACAGGACAGGTGTGTTCAGGCTGATGTCGCTAACTTCCGTCTGGCTCCCGCCCCTGCCCCTACTCCCTCCGCAGCCCTTCTACCTCCAGCTTCCCTTCCTCCTTTTTCCTTCTCGCATGTCTCCCTGACTGTCCAGGTCTTTTATTGTTAATTCTTTTTGGGGGTGGGGGGGAAGACAGAGACAGAGCTGAACGGAGGGAGGGGCGGGGGGTGAGGCAGAGAGTGAAAGAGACACAGACTCTCAAGCAGGCTCCAGGCTCTGAGGTAGTGGTCAGCAGAGTCCGATGCGGGGCTCAAACACAGGAAGCATGAGATCATGACCTGAGACTAAGTCGACGATCAGCTGACTGAGCCGCCAGGTGCCCCTGTCCAGGCCTTTTAATGAACCAAACTTGCTGTCTGGACCTTGGTTCTCCACCTGAGAACATTGTAGTCCTGGCTCAGCCACTGTCTACAGCGCTTCTCCCCAGGATTCCCACAGGACATGCCTGATCTGGACCTGAGTACTGGGCTTAAATCAAGAAATCAGGGGCGCCTGGGGGTAAGTGTGGGACTCTTGATTTTGGCTCAGGTCATGATCTCTTGGTGAGATCGAGCCCCGCAGCAGGCTCTGTGGGTGGATGTTGCTTGGGATCCTCCAGTTCCTTTCCCACTCCTCCCCACTCCCCCCTTGCCTGCTCATGCTCTTTCACTCAAAATAAGTAAACATTTTTTAAAAATTAGGGGACTACAGAGTAATGCAAAGAGATAACTGTTTTTCACAGCATTTCTCTAACTCTAGAAACAACAGGCCACCAGAGGCCATGAGGGCCCTGAGGAGGAGCTGGTCTTCCTGGTAAGGAGCGCCGCCCTGGGCACATGTCAGATAGATACTGGCTGGCCCTGCAGGGAGGTGCAGCTCAGCGGTGGCTGCAGGACCAGCCTGCTGTGGGTGAGGACAGGAGAGGTACGGGAGGACCTTGCCGGGTCCTCCTGAGGCCCCGGGCTCCATTCCTTCAGTATCTGGGTGCCTGCAGACAGCAGAGGTTCCCTCTCCTCTGACGTTCTTTGTGGTTTACACGCTCAATCTCCTGGAATCCTGAATCCGCTCTGAAGACATAAATAATAATTTCCTTAGTCTAAAAGAGGCATTAACTTATGACCCGTGTGCTGAACTAGAGAATTTACGTGGACAAAACGTCCACTCAGACTTCTGTAGATGGCACGGGGTTTGGCTGTAAAAGGGGACTTGTATTAAGACAGACATCCCGCCCGCTGTAATCAGCTTACTCCATCCAGCTGCCTTTCCTGGTCCCGCCCCCGGTTTGCAGAGGCCTCAGCGCGGTGGAGAAGGAGAATATGGACGAGGCTGTGGCCACCGTGAGCCGGCTTCAGTGGGCACGCACCACTTCCTCCTGAAGGTGACAGATCAGCAGGGGCTGAGCAGAGCCATCATGCTCACCGTGGCCATGGGGATGGGTGAGTGACTGTGCAGCAGCAGGGCTGGAAACCGCTCTGCTTTTCAGCCTCGGGAGACCCTAACCCGTCCGTGGTTGTTCGGAAATGCTGGTGCTTCCTCATTCCCAGGGGATACTGAGCCTGAGCCCAAGTCAGACACTTAAAGGACAGAGCCACCCAGAGCCCCTCGTTATGCCTTCTAATGCCAGCCCATAATCTATTTGAATTGGATAAGAGAGGGTAGAGACGCTGGAGGCCAGCTCCCTGAACTTACCTATTTGTTTAAGTGAAGTTTCTGTAGCCTGTATGGGAAACGTCCAATTTTTCTTGCTATAGACGTTCGCTGTTGTTTCCGAATTGCCCTTACCCTTTATGGGAGGCACTTTATCCTGTTCTTTTTCTTCTAAGTTGTCAGGAATGTTATTTTGGGGAGGGACAGGAAAAGTTCTATCTTTCTCGGTTTTAGCCAATTTACCTACCTCTACCTGGGGGTCCAAAGCTTCCGTGTGACGTTACAGAGTGAAAGGGCATCAACGTGAACTTTTTGTGGACCCTTAAGCTTAAAATATTTTATTTCATCTCCCACCTTATTCCAAGTCTGTACATTAACAGTTCCTTCCTCTGGGAACCACGACATCGCTTTTGTACAAAACGTAAAAAATGAGCCACTAGCTGAGGAGGTACCTTGACCCCCTTCTTTGAAAGCAGGTTATGGAATGTCTGTAAATAATTTTCTTTCTTTAGAATCCTATGGCCCATGCTGATCCTATCCACCACTCTAACCCTGCCTATCTAAACAGGGCATCTGCAGCACCCTATGGTGGAGTCCTAACCATCCTGAAAAATCAAAGGAGAAAGGGAAAGGGCTTACTTTCAGCTCCCTGTTTGGGTGCCATTTGCCAGTGTCCAGCTCCAGCAAGTCCAGGGTTCCCTGCAGGATGGCCGATGTCAGTGAGAGAGCCTGAGAGTTTCTTTCTGATCACCAGGCAGGGATCTCTGCACTGACCCAGAGAGCCAGCTTTATTTCTGGGAAAGATGTATGGGGTCAGCACAGAAGTGGCATTTGCCTTAGACCATGATTTCTGATGACAAATTTCTTTGCTATGAAAAAATTTCCCGGAACACAGATTTGCAGAAGCCTCGTGCATTACCTTGATCAATAGTGATTGATGTAGGTGACTTGGATGCTTATCATATGGGGAAGGAGGGTATCTTTAGCATTAAAATACATGCAATGTTTTTAGCATAGCAAAGGCAGAACTTAGTTCTTTGAGAGCAGGGGCCCACAGCCAGTTTTCTTGAGGAGACGTAAAACAGGTTTCTCAGGAAATGCAATACTTACTCCCATAAACACAAAAGAAATTCCTATAATAAGTTCCTTCACAAGGTACAATTAACATATTTTAAGATAAGGGGACAAGTAACTCCAGACACCAGTCAGTAAGTGGCCTTGGGGTAGGTGGTCAAGCAAAAATAATGGATGGGTCATAGACATCCTTCCTCATCTGGCGGCGGGAGGCCTTGCAAACCCACCTCACCTCACAAGGAGTTTCCTCAACCTGTGAGTTCACGATGGCCACTAACACTATGTCCCCTGAGGCTGGGAGGTGCCCGCCCTGGGACCCAACTTCTTGAAGAAGAGTGGGTCACGCCAGCCTCGCAGGGACCGCCCCGCCTCCGCCCCGCCCTCCGCCCCGCCCTCCGCCCCGCCCTTACATGGGGCGCGTGAGCGCATGCGCGCCCCCGTGGTAACCGCGCAGCGAAAAGAAGCTGAATCAGCAGCCCGCGCTTCCGTCGCTGCCGTAGAAGCTGCTGCGCGCGCGGTGCGGCGTCCTAGGCGGGCGTCCCCTCAGACCGCCGCTGCCCACCCCGCGGGTCCGACTGCGCGGCGCCGAGCGGCGGCTGCAGGTAAGGCGGATTTGGGCCGGGGTCGCTCCTCCTGGGCTCTGTCCCGGTGGGGGACGGAGGGGCGGGGGTGCCGTCGGGAGGCGGGCTGCGCTTGTGTGCGTG
>PJEM01018318.1:0-19078 GCA_004023845.1 Helogale parvula | reverse complement strand
CCCCCCCCTCGCAGCTCTGCGCTCAGCCTGCACTGCGACCTCCCCACCGGCTCCGGCACCCCTGCCCCCCCACCTCTGGGAGTGTGTCTTCGTGCTGCACCAGGTGCTCAGGGGAGGGAGGACGTGGGGGTCACCGGGATGGGGCCGCGGGGAACCGACTCCTCCAGGGCGAGCAGCTGAACCAGGAGGCCCAGTGACATGTGAACTTAGCCGAACAATTAACACTTGGTAGAAGTGGGCCCCTCGTAGGGTCCCAGGTACCCCCCTCGGTGCTGATGGTCCAGCCCCCGCCGTGGGGCCTCCCGCCACCAGCCCAGGGAGACGGAGAGCTAGGGGGAGCCAAAGCCCTTGCTTGTCACGGGGGCCACCGGAGATGGGCCCGGAAGTGCACTTGCACTAAACAATTACGGTGTCTCTGAAGTTCAAGTTTCACTCGGTCTCCTCTCCCTCCCTCCTTCTCCCTCTCTCCCTCCCCTTCTCTCTCTCTCTCTCTCTCTCTCTCTCTCTCTCTCTCTCGGGCCCAGGTGCTGACCAAAAGCACTCCTGTTCCACTGCCAGGTCCTCCCCAATCAGTGGGGTCCTCAAGAGACCAGGGAAACTGAGGCTGGGCGCATGCCCCAGGTCACGGCTGGGAGCAGAAGGCGGCGGGTGGCGGGACTTGTTTGAACACTTGAACAATATGGGAAGGGGTGTCCAGAGAGCCCTTAAGGAGACTCTCAGCCTGGAGATGCCGGCCAGCGCGGGACACGTCCAGCCCCACGTGGCCAGGGCCAGACGGAGGCTTTCGATCGGGTGAACCTCAGAGAGCAGGGGTCCAGAAGGCGTCCTGCAGGAGGGGCATTGACTGGGG
Source organism: Helogale parvula (assembly GCA_004023845.1). Taxonomy (NCBI): domain Eukaryota; kingdom Metazoa; phylum Chordata; class Mammalia; order Carnivora; family Herpestidae; genus Helogale; species Helogale parvula. The sequence continues at coordinate 18,228 of PJEM01018318.1, read as the reverse complement.
GTGCAGAGAGGTCGGAGCGACCCGGGGAAGGCGGCCTGCAGACCCCATCGCCCCGCTGCTCCGGAGTTGCTGCCCCTCCCTGGACCCCCGCGCCCCCTTGCCCAGGAAGAAGGAACCTCAGGGCACAGGCATCGGCTGCGGACCTCCAGATCCCTTATCCCTCCCGGCCGCCCCCTACCCTGATTTCCAGCCCAGGGAAGTCACGTGTCCCCGCAGAGCCAATCCGAGCTGCCCTTTCTGGGGCTGCAGGCCTTGGGTGAGGTGACCACGTGACCTAAGCTGATCCAATCAGCGAGGACCTCAGGCCTTGAGCGGCTTAGAGGGGGGTGAGAGATGTGTGTCTCTGTCTCTCCTTGTCCCTATCTCTGTATCTCTTCTGCGGGCGAGAGGGAGGGGAGAGGCTGCTGGCGGCCGTCTTAGGGACCTGGTGACCAGGTTGTGCTACTGGATCAAGCCCCACCTGCAGCTGCCGTCTCCTCCCTGGTTCCATTGTTGGGACCATTGGAATCCAGTTCCTGCTTCTCACCCACACACGTCTCAGCTGCGAAGGGAGCCTGTTCATCTCAGGGAACTCGAGTCGTTTCCTGGAACTCGCTCCCACTTTGCAGTTGAGGCTCCGAGGGGGTGAGCACTGAGCCGGGGTCCTACTGGGAGGCGCGGGAGTGGGGTGGGCGGGCGAAGGCGGGGAGCCGCCGGGGCCGTCAGCCCTCAGCTAGACCCCACCTCGCCGCCGGGAGCCGGGCGGTGCCGGGGCCCCTGCTGGCAGCGCGCACCGGGTCCCACGCTAGTGGGTCTTCCCACGGGGCCTCCGGCTTCTAGATGCTGGGAGCCTGTCCTGAGCTGAACGAACTGCCGACAAAAGAGACCCAACCAGGGCCAAGGTGGGGCCCGAAGGCCGCCGGGGGAGTGAGAGGCGGTGCGGGGGGCTCGCTCGCCCCATCCGGGGGTGGGCTCCCCTGGGGGGCTGGGCATGTAGCACCTTTCTCAGGGCGATCTCAGGGCCTAGTTCAGGTTCTTCGAGAGAGAAAGAGGGGAGAGACAGAAGAGGGACAGAAGCAGAGACAGAGAAGTGCAGAGACCCCGGATCGCGGCCTCGCGAGCCCTGGGCCCCGCCAGCACACCCGGCCCCTGCTTCGCCTCCCGATCAGAGGACAGAAATCCCCCTGCCGCCGCCTCTCCAGCTATCGATTTGCCGTTGCTGCTGCGGCGGAGGGCAGGCGGGGCTCCGGGCGGCCTCCGTGCTGGCCGCCGCCTCCCGTCCTGGTTACAGTCGTCCCCTGCCTGGGAGCAGCCGCGGCGCAGGCACTCCTGACAGCAGTGGACATCTCTGTCCTTTAGGAAGCGAGGGGGGAGGGCAGCGGGAGCCCAAGGCTCTCCCCCACCTCGCCTGACACACTGTGATCGCTCGAAAGGTGTCCGCTGAGCCCCATCCTGCCCCCGACTGCCGGCCCTGGAGGCCCGAGGCCCCTGCCGGTGGCCTCTTCGCTCTGGGAACAGAGGGTGTCTCTCTGGAGGCCTTGACCCTGGACCCTCCCTGCCGTGTCCAGGCGGCTCCGAGGTTCCAAGCTCAGGCCTGGGCGCAGTGCTGCCGGATCCGACACCTGGGATGCAGCCTGAGTAACATCGGCCTCCACTGGCCTCGTGCAAGGGTCTCCGGCTGCTCTCACCCCGTCTCCAGCCTCCGGGCAGCGGAGGGGCCTGGGCAGCGGAGGTGGAAACGGCCACCAAACCGTCTCAATCCGAAAGGCCTCGAGGCTGGAAGTGGGACCCCACCATTGGCTCCATGTGTCAGTGCCTCTGCCCTGCCAGGGATTCCCATTCTCGCCAAGTCGCCCTGGCAGGGGGGAGGGGGAGGGGAAGGGGCACAGACCCGAGACTGGAACAGAGCCCACGCCCCACGCCCTGCCCACCTGTTCCCCCAGCCCCAGGACCTTGACCTCCAGCTCCAGGCTACACTGGGGCGGTGCCATCCACCTCTTTGCCCACTGGCACTTTTCTCCTGCGCCTCAAACCCCACGGTGCTCGGAACAGCCAAACTCCCAGGCAGAGCGAGGGGCTTCAGCCCACTTGAGGCCTCCATGACCTCCCGGCAATGGTGACAGTCCCAGCCACTCCTCCCCAGTGGGCCGACCTCACAGCTCTCTCCGGGGCCCTGATTCGGACCAGTCCTCCAGCGCCACTGTGGACACGGCCCCATCCCTGGGGGAGGGTGGGTGCTGCCTGCATGGAGGGAGATGTTGAAGCACTTGACACCCAGAGATGTCATCACACGCAGGGGACAGGCCTGATTGGCGGGGAGAGGACCCAGGGGCCGCCGAGCCTCCGGCACCTGTTACCGTGCGCATGCGTGCCCACACGCACCACATCGGGAGCGCGCCCAGCCCCCCAGCCCAGGAGCGCAGGCGGACCAGAGCCTCCCTGACCGCGGTGGGGTTCCTCCACCGGCTTCGGGGGCGCCGGACTCGGCTCCAAGACACCCATAAAGGCTTCTTAAACAGTCAGTCTTGGCCAACTGTCATCTCCATTAATGCGTAAAAATCATTAGGCACCGGTCCCGAGACCCCGATCGTAAAGCCTCAGGTCCCTGGGGCCCGCGCCCGGCGGGCGAACGGCGTCCTCCGGAAGACTCTCCGGCTCCCCCCGCGCCCCCACCCTGCCCGGCCCCGCGCTCGGAGCCTCTTCCCGATCGATTTTCTGAAAGCAGCTCGGGGTGCGCCAACGTTTCCGCTAGCGCTTTATGCCCCTGTTTAAAAATTCTTAATTAAGCAGGTTTTTCTGTTTACACTTGAACTAATTACACTTTTAAAACCAACAATAAAACATTAGGCCCAGGCTATTAAAGGCCTCGGTGAAGGCCTGCGCTGCGGCCCTTTGGGGCAATTCAGGAACTGGGTCCTTCCCCGGCAGATAGGGGTGCCGGGTGGCAGGCGGGTGCCCGGCTTCGCTCAAGAGGGTCTCAGAGGCTCATCTGCCTGCCTGGAGGGTGGAGTGGGGGACAGCAGGCGGCCACCCGCGTCTGGCTTCCGCCTGCCCCAGCGGCTGCCGGGCTATTGATCAGACAGCCCGTCCCATGGCCCATCCTTCCGGGCATCTTCAGAGCACCGGGGACGGTGCCAGGCAGGGCACAGGGAGCCAGAGGGAGGCCCGCAGGGGCGCAGGCGGAGCCCCGGGCAGCCGGGTCGGGGGAGGCCAATGGGACTGGTTCAGGGGCCCCGAGCCGGGAGCAGTTCCGGGCGTAGTTGGACCTGGATGGAGCATCTCAGGTAGCGAAGGGCGCCCACCGCGTGTGGGCGAAGCCCCCAGGCCTGCGGCGGTGGTCCGGAGCTGTGCGCCGGCTGGACCCCAGCCCAGGCAGCCTTGCCCCACCACATCAGCGCCTCAGCAGGGACAGCTCAGCCCGGGCACTTAAACGGCACCAGTGACGACGCGTGTCTGAAAGCACCGTAGATCGTGCCCGAGGGGCCCAGAATCCTCCGGTGACGCAGGCCCGTTCGGACTCAGCAGCAGCCCGAGAACCGCCGGGCGGCCACGCAAGAGAGCTTCCACGTGCACATCTGTGTCCGTGCCCATGCAAGGTGGCCCAGCACGCGTGGAATTTCCAGGCCATGGGGCCATGTAAGGTGCAGCTCCAGCAATGTGGGGCCATGCTGAAGCCAGCCACAGGCTCCCCCGGGGCTTCCTGGAGGCCTTGGGCCAGCCCACCTGGGCCCACAGAAGATTCCAGGCCTGCACTGCCACCTCAAGCCTCTCCCGAGAGCCCTTCCCTTGTCCCAGGTCTGTGGCAGTGGCTTCCCTGGCCTCAGAGTCCTTCTGGGTCCCCATCAGTGACAGGCCTGCTGTGTCCTCATCACCTGTGTCCAGCTAGAAACGCTGTCTCCTGACCCCCCCGCCCGCCTCCACATTCAGTCCCTCCGACATCCCCCATCTTGCCTGCTGAGTCCTTCTGGGACAGACTCCCTCCGAAGCCCCCCACGGCCCCCCCTCTTCTTGGGTCTCCTGCCTCTGCCCTCACCTCGCTAGCCCGGCTTCAAGAGCCGAAGAGCAAATATGCTCGGTTTTGCGGGCCAGATAGTCTCTGTCAGGACTACTCGGGTCTGTCCTTGTAGTAAAAGCACCACAGATGATTAATGACCGAGTGGGCGTGGCTACGTGTCAATAAAACTTTACTTATAAGACCAGGCCGAGGGCCAGATTTGACCCTCGGGCTGCTGTTGGCTGACTCTTGGTCTAGACCACCCTGACACCGACTTCAGGGGGCTCTTTCTCACTGGAAGACTTGGCACATGCCTCCCCTGCTCTAAAACTTTTCTGTGCTTCCTCATTGCCTGGGGATGAAGGTCCTGGCTTGGCGTAGAAGGCCCTTCAAGGATTTGGCTTAGCCCGTCCCCAACACCACCCCCTTTTACCGCCGTGCTCTCCTTCACGGGTGCCTCTGCCTCTGCCCTGCACCTTCACTAGGCAAACTCGTGCTCGTCCCTCACAGCCCCAGCCCCCGAGCCCCTTCTCTGTGTAACCACATCTGGGTCCCAAGCATGGACTTTGATCATACCTCCTCCGCCGCCCCCCCCACCCTAAGCCACTCCACCACGGATCTTGATGATCTTTCTAAATCGTGTCGTGGCCCTGGAAATGGGCACCTCACACCAGCCAGCCAGTCACGTAAGATCTCCTGCTCCTGGCTGTGGTGACTGGTCCAGAAATGGACATGTGAGCCACGCTGGCCACTCCAAACCTTCCCTGGGAGTTTTCAGTCAGTTCCAGGAAGGAGGAGTCCTTCCCTCCGTTGGTGAGAAGCCAGAAAACTGTGGGCTTGGCCCCATGGGGACGTGTTTCCAACCTGCAGGGCGGCCGGCCTGAGACACTAGGCCCTTCTCCGACAACTTGATGTCACACTGCTGTCACCACGAGTGCATAGGCATTAAATAAATGTCACAAACACCGGGGGCTCTGGGCGACTCAGTCAGTTGAGCCTCTGACTCTTGATTTCGGCTCAGGTCATGATCCCAGAGTCATGGGATCGAACCCCATGTTGGGTCCATGCTGAAGGTTTAGCCTGCGTGAAATCCTCTCTCCCTCTCTCTCTCTCCCTCCCTCCCTCTGCCCTTCTCCCCCACTCATGCTCTCTCTCTAAAATAAAAAATAAGTACATAATTTACAAAATTACATGTCACAAATACATAAACTCAGCAGGTAACCTGAGCCTCCCCACCCTCCCCGCCCCTGGCCTTTCCCCACAGCTCACGTCGCCTCCTTGCTCGCCTTGCATTTGAAACATACATTTATTTCTAGTCTGTCTCCCCCAGCGGGACGTCTGGGCCGCGTCTGCTCACAGGTAGGCCCAGTGCCCTGTGCGCATGCGCGGGGCCGGCCGCGCAATTTGCAGGGTTTGCGCAAGACGGAAAGGCCATCGGCTTGTTCAAAAGGCAAGTGTCATCCCAGGCGCTAAAATGTAAAGCTTTTCTCTGCCTTCCAGTGTCTCTCTGCCTGTCTATCTCCACCTGTCATGGTTCTTCTCCAGTCGCTGTTCCATGTCATTTACATAAAGAAAAACGGGCATTGGAACCGTCCGCCGGAACCTTACGCTCCCGTTGTGCAAACCGACTTTAAAGGCAAATACACAGGAGAGCGTGTCACTCGTCCATACAGTCACCGGAATTGCACCCGTGGGAGCCTGTAGATGGCCCACCCCTCCTGTGCTGTGCAAAACCAACCGCGCTGTTTTCATTTCCCTGTGGACGCCGTGGGCGTGTGAACGGTGCGCTGACGCCGTAGACGCGGCTGATGCACGTGGAGGAGCAGGGAGTAGAGGGTGGGCAACCTGGGCCTCTGTCCTGCACCGTGTCCCCTCCCGTGTCTTGCACCGTGTCCTCTCCCATGTCCCTACCCCGTGTCCGGCACCGTGTCCCCTCCCGTGTCCTGCACCGTGTCCCCTCCTGTGTCCCTACCCCGTGTCTGGCACCGTGTCCTGTTCCCATGTCCCCTCCTGTGTCCCGCACTGTGTCCCCTCCCATGTCCCTACCCTGTGTCCTGAACAGTGTCCCATCAGGCTATGCTTATGAACACAAGTTCAAAGATCAAATTAGCAAGAATTTCAAGGTGGCGACTGCAGAAGGCTGACCCAAGCATGGAGCCCTGAGCAACAGCACAGGTCACACGCCCACAAAGCCACCCTGTTAGAGAGCTCCAGTACACAGCAGGCGCCCAATAAGTGCTTGCTCAGTGAGTGATCAGGGGAAGTTGGAGAGCATCAAATCCCAGGGCATCAAACTGCTCCACGGCCTCAGAGGCCATGAATGGTGTCCGAGGCCCAAGGTCGGGTCTGGAGTGAGGGAGGGGTAGGGCCAGCTGTCCGCTGTGGTGGCTCAGCTGTGGCCCCAGAGACATTCACCTCTGATCCCAGCACCTGTGAATGTGCCGCCTCATGTGCATGGCAGAGGGGACCGTATCAAGGCCCTTGAGGCGGGGTGACTGGGTTCCGAGGGGGCCCAGCATCCCTACAAGGTCCTCACGAGAGGGAGGTAGAGGGTCGGAGGCAGAGAGACGGGCAGACCCCGACTGCAGGACATGAGGACGGAGGGGGGACCGCGGGGGACCGGCCCTGCCCACGCCTGAGGGTTAGGATTCTTGAGATCAGAGCTGTCAGAGGACCAGTGGCCAAGCAACAACAGAGAACTGCACCCTGAAACCTGCACCCCGAAACCTGCACCCTGCCCACAGGAGAGGACCCTGTCTCGTCCGGACCACCGGCCTGAGAACCGATCCTTCGAATAAAACACTGGCTGCTATGGGCCAGGCCTGGTGTGAGCCCATCTGCTAGACGGGGAAACTGAGGTGACAGAGGAGCAGGACTTGGCCGAGGTCTGCACGGGGGACCCACCCGTGAAGCGTGTTCCCAGGGGCTGTCCCTCCCCGGGGCTGCATCGAGAGCAGTCAGGCCGTCCCTCCGGAAGGTGAATCCAGAGTCGCTGCGCCATCCGTCCTGCCCCTGGGCATCGGCCCCGGAGGGTGGAGCACAGGGGCTCGGACCCAATCCGCTTGTCCACGGCCCAGCCAGAGGGCCCGCGCGGCCAGCTCGGCAGATGGACAAACACGACGTGTCTGGGATCGGGTCGAGGGGACGTGAATGTACCGGACAAAGCGGACCGGTCGCTGCGGCTAACGCCCCGTCACGTCCACGTGACCTCGCTTTCCCCCCACAGCCCGGAGCGGCCCGGTGCGGGCGGGCCGGGGCCCAGGAGCCGGCGGACCGCCCGCCGAGCCCCGTGCTCCCTCCCGGCCCCGGCCCAAAGACGGCCTAACGGGTATGAAACCTGATATTTATGCAGAAATCGGAGATCGGAAATTTTAAGCTACGATAGGCCGCCTGTGAGTGATTTCCGGAGGGCATGGAAATCCCGACGCAGATGCTGCAGGGGCGGAGGGTGGAGAGCGGTCTCGCCGGTCATCCGGGGAGAGCCCAGGGGGGCGGGGGAGCAAGGGAGGTGACACTCCGTCTTCCCCTTCAGAGCTTCCTTCCCGCGCGGTACAGACCCTGCGTCCAGCCCCCAGCAGGCGCCCAGGGGACCCGGGACACGGAAGGAACTCGGGGAGCCAGAGCGTGGACCAGGGTAAGCGCCTCGCTCGAGAGGCCGGGCTGCACCCAGAGCAGACTGGAATGGGGGGGCCTTCCCGGCCCAGAGGTCAAGGTGGCCCCGCCCCAACTAGCAGCCTACACACCCGGGGGTCTCCTGGGCTGAGTCGACGGCTAGCAGGAGGCGACGCAGAGATGGCTGCGTGGAGGGCCCGCCGGCGTCCAACACAGCCTTGGGCCGGGGGGCGGGGAGGGTTGAAGGCCCACTGCCTGGCCAGTGGGTGAGGCGGGGCTGGAGCACCCCAGGTTTGTGCTGCTGGAGGTGAGTGTTGGGTTCATGGGCTTGGCAGCCCGGAGCGGGGGGTCCCGTCATCAGGAGGGACGAGACGAGCCAGGACCGGCCAGCGGGGCCCTGACACAGGACGATGCGGGCCCCGCGGAGGGCGCGGTGTGATGGCAGAAGGGGACCTGGGGGGACAGGTGGGAGACGGGACTGGGGGCATGGTGTCACTTAGGGGAGGATGGGGTTGCCGCCAAGGGCTGGCGCCTGAGGCTGGTCCAAGCCTCCTGCCCGTGCCCCCCAGACTCTGCCCAGACGTCCTTCTGAGTCGGTGGGGGGCGTTTCTGAGAAGGAGGGAGTCCCTCGGGGTCTCGGGCTTTCTGGGAACGGTCTCCGCTCTTCCCAGAACTGCCTCCCCCAGGCCTGTCCCCGGGCCCGGGCCGACCACACCAACCCCCCACGAAGGGCCCCAGTGAGGGGGTGAGTCCCCTGCCCCTTGGGGGTGCTGGCAGGATGGGGGAGGGGCCAGGCTGGGGGGAGCCATGCTCAGAACGGGTGAGGGAATGCTCCCGGCACGGAGAGACACGGGCCAGTCTGCTGCGGCCATTTCACAGTCGGGGAAACTGAGGCTTAAAGGCAAGAGACCTACCGCAGGCCATTCTTGAGAGCTTAGAGAGGCTCTGGTGCCCTGCTCCTCAGTCCCCAGGCACAGACGGCCTTTCTGTCACACCGCCGCCACCTTCCTGCCTGGCACCCAGCCAGACCCAGACGGGGAAACTGAGGCCCGGAGAGGGAGGCTCCTGGGCCCCCTCCCTGGCGGTGCCTCGCTGTCCTCGGCTACCCTGCCCTGGGTCCCCCGCTGGAGTCTGCCGCAGGCACGCCCCCCCCGGGCCGGGAGCCCCCCGGGATGGAGCCCCCGGGTGCGGCTCTCGGGAGGACTCGGCTGCATGCGCAGCCCCCATCAGCAACTTCTTTTCTGGGCCGGTCCATAGCAAGGCCCCCTGCACCGGTGAGTAAACTGAGGCCAGCCAGGGTGGGGGCCCGTTTGATGTGGGGCGGACCCCTTTGCTTTGAGGCTTGGCCGAGCTCCCCAGCCCAGGGTCAGTGCCCAGGTGGCATTCTTGGTGCATCCGTGAAGACACGCCAATGCCGGGTCTCGGTCCCACTCACAGTGCTTCGGGGACCCCCACCTGGCCCCTGCGAGGGCAAGTCTGAGAGGGGGGTGTGTGCGGAGGGAGGGGCCCTGGGCCGCCCACACCTGGGACCCCCCATCCTTTCCAAGCCTCTGACTTCCGAGGACTTGGGGGACCTCTTCCCTCAGAGAGTTTGGGGGAACACAGCCTTCTGGGGGATTCTCGGCCCCTCCTGGCTCCTCCTGCAGAGGCAGCAGGCACATGATCCATGCGCCAGGTGCCCGCCCACCACGTCCCAGCCTCGGAGATTCAGGTGCCTGCATGCGGCCGGACCAGGTTCTGGGGCTCCGTGACCCTGCCGTCCTCAGCTGGTATGTCAGGGAAGGGACCCCCGGCTGGGACTCCCCTGGGGACACGGGCTGTCCTGTGACTTGCCGTGGGCCTGTTACTCCCACTTCGTCCCCTCCAGGCTCGTGGACGAGCTCACCCCATTTCACAGATGTGGAAACTGAGGCTCAGAGGGGCCAGATCTCGGGCCCCCGGGCCTGGTTGGAGAAGATAAAGTCGTGAGCCGTTAGGAGCCGAGCGACCTGACGGCCAAGCAGGGCTCCTCGAAGCCAGCCGCCATCGATCGGGCACTGCAGCCTCCGTGGCCGGCCACGCTTAATTTGTGTGGGACCGGAGAGCGCTAATTAAGTCTGTCTAAGAGGAAGTTAACTTTAACGCCCCGGCCGCACACCTCGCACGGCGCTGGGTTCGCTGTTCGGCGGGCAGCGGGGAGCCCCCGACCGTCCCCAGCGGCTGACCCCGACCCCCGCCAGCCAGGACAACCCCCAGCCACACGGGGCCCCGGCGCAGAAGGCGGGCCCTGCGCTCTGTGGGACTGAGGCCCCAGCCCTGGGGTGTGACGTCACGTCTCAGAGGGGTACCAAGGCTGGTGACGGCAGGTGCTCAGCCAGTGGAGTTCTACACCCCGAGGCCAAACCAGGGGCACGTCCTTCCCCTGCCTGAGACATTCTGTGGCTCCCCGGTGCCCTCCCAAAAGAGCGTGGAGCCCCACCAGGCCCGGGACACGGGCCGAGCCCCGCCCCTCTGGGCACAGCGGGATCCCGGGGGCGCCCCTCGCACCGCGGGGCCTTTGCACGTGCTGACCCCGCTGCCAGGAACCCCCTGCCCTCTTCTTGGCAAACCCCCCTCCGTCTTCCCTCAGGCTCCTCCTCCCTGAAGCCCTCCCCGCCACCCTCAGCCCTTCTCGGACTGTCTCCCCGCCCCGCCCCTCCCTGGCCCCACCGGGCTGGGGATGCCCATGTCTGTCTCCTCCGCCTCTGCCCTGCCTGGACGCAGCAGCCGGGCCGCACACGGGCCCGAGGCTGGGGCGACGCACCGGGTGTGGAGGTGCTTCAACAACGGGCATGAGCCTCGCAGCAGCCCGTGTATCAGGGCTGCTCTGCTGTTACCAGGGCCTGCGGGTGAGCCTGCTGGCGAGCGAGCCTCAGTTTCCCCATCAGTACAACAGGCACCGCGGTGGGAGTGGGACCAGAGCCGGGACGAGAGGCTGCCGCCAGGTGGGCCGAGGCTGGCCGGCCTCCCCAGGACCCCTTGCATGTGCCCTTTGAGGGGGTGAACCGAAACCCCTCAGAGCCAAGACCCCCGGGCCTGGGGCAGGGCCCGAGCTCAGGCTGCAGAGCGAGGAGCAGGTGGAGGGACCGGCTGTGTTGAGGCCCCCGCTCTGACGCGGGGGGCAGCTGGGAGCCCCGGCAGGTTGTAGAGTAGGAGGGGACCCTGGTAGATGAGAGCGTTAGAACTGGGCTCCGTGGGGAGACACGAAGATCGTGCGCCCCAGCTCAAGACCGGGGTCCGCATCTGGGGCTCGACATTTTCCAGCGGCGTGACCCTGGGCATCCGCCCACCCGCCCAGTGCCTCGGGGTCCCCTTCCGCACTAGGGGGACAGTGACTGTGATGATTGTGTCGCTGGCTGTGCGCACGGAGAGGACGGTGTCAGCCGTCGCTGTCATGACGATGGCTGCAGGCGCCCTTCGAAGCCACAGCCTCGGGCCTGCTGGCGACCAACCCACCACGCTCGGGACAGACAGCCGTGCCAGGGGCCCGATCCCTCCGGAGAGAAGCGCCCTCCCCCCTCCGGAGTCTGCGTTGACCTAGGGGGAGAACAAAGAAACAAATTCCAAAATTTGTAAAACCCCGAGGTCCCAAAGCCCCGGAACTCTGCACATCCGGGGATTCTGACACCCGGAACCCGGGGACCTGGCGTTTCTGCCTCTGTACCTGCTTCCCGCCCTCACTTCCGTGTCTGCCAGGAAGGGCCTGATTCCCACATGCGCTTCTTAATATTTTTATGTTTTTTTAATGTTTATTTATTTTAAGAGAGAGAGAGCTAGAGAGATGGCGAGCAGGGGAGGGGCAGAGAGAGAGAATCCTAAGGAGGCTCCACCTGCCCGACACGGGGCTCGAACTCACGAGCCGCGAGATCACGCCCTGAGCCGGGATCAAGAGCAGACGCTTCACCCGCCGCGCCGCCCGGCGCCCCCGCGTGTGGGTGAGATGGCGGAACCGAGGAAGGACGCGGGGTCCTTCCTGACACGGGTTTCCCGTTCGTGGAGATCGTGGGGTCTCAGTGCGGGGTCCCCGAAAGCCGACCCAAGACCAGGCTGGCTCGGTGAGGGATCGTGAGGGACACACGGCACAGCAGGCACGGCCACGGCCATGGGCAAAGGCCTGGCGCTCGGCGTCAGGTCACGGGGGCCCCTCACCCCGGTGCTGGAAGCGCAGCCCCCCCCCCGCACCAGACGCCCCAGGAACCGAACTGTTGCAGCGACTGCAGTGAAATTACTGGAACCCAGTGCCTGCTGGGGGGGGCTTTGCTGAGTGTCCCCCGCGCTCTGGGACAGGGTCCCCCGCACGCGGGGACAGACCGTGTCCCTTCCCTCATGGAGGCATGGCTGGAGGGGTAAACGGATGACAAAGGTTTTCAACAAGTAAACCGCCAGGTGGTGACAGAGACGTAGGGACAGGAGAGGCTCCTGGAGGGGGGGGGCAGGGAGGGCAGCAGAGGCGAGGACTTGGGGTTTCCTCCGCACTGGGGACACAGGCCGTTCTCAAGCAGAGGATGTGAGGACTTTTGTTCTGAAATGTCCCCCTGGACGGGTCCCCGGCGGGGGTGGGACGCAGCGCCTCAGGAGGTGGACGAGCTGGGCTGCCCCTTCCAGGAGCAGGGGCCGAGCGGGGCCCCGAGGCGGCTCATCTTCAGCTCCAGCCTCAGTCTCCCTGTTGGCCCAGGAGGGACAGGGACACTGCCCCCTGAGCGGGCTCCCCGTGCCCTGGAGACCCCCGCCCCGGTCCGAGCCCCCTCCCCGCAGCCCGGCCCGCCACCCACCGGCCTCCCCACTCAGGCAACGTCTTCATTACGGAGCCGAGTTGTTTAAATAAATGAATTAATATTGACGAAACATCAGTGACCTAATAAATGATTAGTTAAGGCGCACATACATCATGCCGCGGGGGCGCCGGGAGCCCTTAATTACTGCTTCGGAGGGGCCAGCGGGGCCATGGCCACTGCCCGGCGCCCGTTCTGGCCGCTGCGCTGCCCCCTGGGGCTCAGGTCTGGGCAGGAAGGCAAACCTGGCCTATGTCTCCCCATCTCTCCGTCTCTCCCCTCGCTCGGGCTCTGCCTGGTCCCTGCCTCCCCCCTGCCCCCACTGTCCCTTCCCCCCAGCACCCAGAGGGCCTGGTCAAAGTATGACTGCTTCCTCATGCGTCCCTCCGTGCGGCTCCCCGGTGCGCCCCAGAGAAAGACCTGAGCCCTCACCACAGCCCCAAAGACCCCAGAGGCCCAAGCCCAGCCGGCAACAGCACGACCTCCTTCTTCCTCCTCATTCTGCTTCCTGCCCCAGGACCTTTGTCCCTGTTGTTCCCTCTGCCAAGAACGCCATCTCCTCTCTGGGTGCAGACAAACCCTGCTCATCATGGCTGCAGCCCCTCGGGTGGGGGTGCTGGGGGCCCTGGTGGGGCAGGGGATCTGATGGGCAAGGGACCTGGGGGGATCTATCAAGCCCCCCCCCAGGAGTCTGCACCATCCCCAGGGCCTTTGGCCCTCCTCTGGCACCTCTGCCCTTCTGAACCTCAGTTTCCCTAGCAGGACGCAAGGGGGACAGCGGCCTGGAGGATTTGGCAGAAGGGAGAGGAGATGCCAGGCCCCTCGGGCTCCTCTGTGCTGCTCCCCACCGCGGGCGCTGGCCCGTCAGCAGCAGGCACCCCCGCGGGAGGCTCTTCGGGAGGGGTGGGGGCACCTGGAGAGGCCACGGCTAATGGCTCCTGAGTGGGACTTGGGAGCTGAGAAGTGGGCCCGCCGCTGCTGCTGCACAAAGGAGGGAGCAAAGGACAGAGGAGAGAGACGGAGCGGCACCGAGGGAGGGGGCGCAGGGCCGGGAAGGAGAGCTGCGTGGGGGGGGGGCGAGGAGGAGCCCGCCTGGGGGCGGGGGGACTCTGAGGGGGTGCCGCTGGGCCCCTCCTCTGGCCCTGCTCCAATGCCGGGAGCCCTGGGCAGGCCATTGCTCTGCATTTATTAAGCTCCAGGGGTGTGTAGGACCCTCTGGCTGTCAGGCCTGGGACTCCTGGAGGAGGGCAGGAGCCGCTCCCCTCCAGCACGGAGACCCTGTCTCCCTGCCCCCCCCCCCCCCAGGGGCAGCCAGGTGGCTCCACGCCAGGCTGTACTGTGTGGTTGTGGCCCAAACCTGACTAATCTTCACTTCCTGCCCAGAAGTACCCCCTGAAAGCTCTGGGAGACCCTCAGGCCCCTCTGGGACTCTGTGCCTCAGTTTCCCAACGGATTCAGCTGATTCAGAGCCTCTACAATCTGTGATCAGGCCCCTTTCCTCAGAGGCAACCCAGCAATCAGACGCAGGGGCCGGCCTGGAACTGCATCCCCTGGGGTCACCTTGCTGAGCCCCCAGGTCCCCCCATAGACCAGGTCAGTCACACTCGCTGCCTCACAGGCCGCTGGTTATCTCCTAATGTTGGCAACGACTGACTCGAACTCGCAGAGGGGTTTGGAGGATGAGGCTGGGACGGTAATCAAAAGCCAAAGTCCAGTCTAAACAGCTGGGATATAAACTCCTATTACCATTAATGCTAAGTACTGTCGTGGAGTCGATCAGCAAACGTTCGCCGTGGGAGCATCTGGAACCGGAACTCGGGGAGCGCCGCAGGGGTGAGTGTGGGCAGAGGCCGGGCTTTCTGCTCAGGATGGGCGAGCCACCAAGGTCTGAGTGGGGCTTTCTCCCCGAGGGGCCGCCCCTGCCCCACACCCGGAGATCCTCCCGTTCCTCCCCACTAGGCCCCTCCCCACTCGGGCACCACTTCAGTCCACACTGGGGGTGGATCTGCCTTCGGTCCTGCCCGCCCCCAGGCCATCCACCTCCCAGAGGCCTTTGTAGGTGCGGAGAGGGGTCGGGATGGTGGATCGTCTGCTTCCCCAAAACTAGTCCTTCACCCTCCCTCTCCAAGTGACCTCACAGGGACATCGCCCAGGCAGTGAGCAGGGGCACGCGGTTCCGGCTCGGCCTCTCTGGCCGGGCCTCAGTTTCCCTGTCTCTATAATGTGAGCGTAGACTCCCCCACGTGACCCCGCAGAGGCTCTCGGGACCCCAGGGAACCCTCCTGGGCCGCAGCTACCGTCTAATAATAATAATGGAAGACCTGATCACGTTTTTCTACGAAGCGACTCTTGGCTTCATGCCCCGCACACACCTGGACGCCGGAGGCACTCCGTAAATGCGGCCGGATACCCGGGGCCCCCGGTTCCAGGGCGCCCCTCGCTGCCCTTCGGAACCCACAGACCGCGGGCCGCGTGGCCACGTCCCGGTCCCGGAGCCCCGGCCCCGCGCCCTGCGGGGAGCCGTTTACAAGAAGCCCCGCGCCTCCCCCTCGGCCCCCGCCAGGCGGCCGTTCCCAGCCGGATAATCTAATCGCGTTTCCAAGGCTGCGATCGATAACCCCGAGGCGGCGCCAAAACGAGGCTCTTAAAGGGCCAGCAGCCCCGCCCAGCCGGAGGGGAGGGGCCCAGCGTCCAACCCCCACCCCGAGCCTGCGGCCGGGGTAGAGGGGGGAGCCTCTGGGGAAAGACAGCCCGCCGGCCCGCATCCTCGAAGCCAGGCTGTGTGGCCCTGAGCCAGCAGCCTGACCTCTCCGAGCTGGGGGCACTGGGGGAGCCTCCTCTGGAAAACGGGACACCCGAAGGCCCACCCACTGCAAATCCCCACCTTGTCCGGATGGGGAAACTGAGGCTCAGAAAGGGGAGAGAGCAGAAGAGGTATCTTCTGTACGCTGGTGCCTGCTCCCCCATCAGCACCTCCACTCAGCCCCCCCAAGGTCCCCAGGGCCCCCTGGGCCCTGCCTCCCCTCCCCTTTCAAGCCCAGGCTACCTGTCCCAGGATCTATATAACTGTGCTTAGCAATCGATGCCCCTGCAGGGCCCAGCCGATCGACCTGAGGGGGGCCCTCGGGGGCCCCCCCGCACTGCTCAGCTGCCCCGCTGAGCACCGGGGGACAGCCAGGTCTTCCTGGCAGGATGGGGGGCCGCCCCGCCCCCCACCTCTGAAAGGCAAAGCCTTAAATGCCCCTGACAGCTCCCTGCTGGCCCAGGAGCTGGAACCTGGGGCCGCTCACGGCTGGAACGGTGCACTCCTCCAGAGGCCGTGATGGAGACTATTCCAAAAGCAGTAAGGATGGAAAATGCTAGAGGCCGCAATGGTGGCCTGCTCAGAGGCAGCAGTGGCAGAACCTTCTAGGCCGGCGCCGGCTCGGGAGGTGGGATGCCCACCTGCTTGCCTGGAGTGCTGTGGACCCAGCCCCGTGGCTCCCTGCTGGGTGCCCTTGTTACAGCTGGAAGTCGGGGTGAGGACGGTGCCCGTGCCCCCCAGTGTGAGGGCTCCGAGGAACTGCCTGGACCGCAGTAGAGGCTGCAAGTCCACAGCGGCCATGCCCAGGGGAAACGGCGCCCTGGGAGGGTCATACCGTCAGTGGCCAGGGCTCGCTTGACCTCTGACCTGCTGACCCCACCCCCACGCTGCCTGAGTGACCCCTGTGCTAACCCCACAGCGCTCCCCCCACCCAGACACCCACGCCTGACCCCACTTCCTTGTCACCTTCCGGGTCCAGGGCTGGGGCCTCAGGGGTGAGAGGAGATTGATCGAATGGCTGACCCTGTGGCCACCGTTGCCAAGGAGATGGCCCATGGGGGCTGGAGGGGTGGCCGGGGCCAGGGGGTGACAGAGGGACAGAGCGAGGGAGGAGAGGAAGAGAAGGGACAGAGGGAGAGAGGGAAGGAGAGACAGAGGCAGGGACAGTCTTCACATCAGAGCCTCCTAAGCCACAGGATGCGGTCTGGGAGGCAGCATTCACCTGTCCTTGGAAGTCACCTTTAATGAACCATTGTCTGCAGACATGGCCTGGGAGCCCGGATCCAGCCAGGCGCCACCCGAGGCCACCCAGCAGGTCTGTGAGGCGGGGAAGCTGGCACTCTGCCTGGTCTTTATTCACACCCAGAGGACCAGGGAACCTGTCCTAGAAGGGTCAAGAGCACAGGCCCCTGCAGTATGAATAGGAGTTCGTGGGGTAAAGACAGAGGAGTGGAGAGGCGGGTGGGTGGGTTCTCCGAGGGGTGCATTCCTTGCTCTGCCGGCTCCATATGGCGGAAACGCTGTCCGGGACTGTCCGGCGTCTCTGGAGCTGGGCATGGCTTTCCCACAGTCAGCCTCTGGGGGGTCTGAGCTGTTTCCTGGGCGCCCCGTGGGCGCAGACGCCCGAGGTGCCTTGAGAGCCCCGCTCTTCACGGAGGACACGCGGGTCAGGTCGGCAAAGGAAAGAAAGGCGATGGGGGGACGATCAAGGGCGGGCCGGCGCCAAGCAGAGGGGACGCGGCCTGGGACACGCACATAAATGCCAGAGCACGCCGACATACATGTTTGCCGGGACCTGCGCATGCGTGCATGCGCTTGGCAGCACTGAAAACGCGCACCTGTGGCCGTGCCTGAGGGCAGGTGCGCGGATGAACGGTGAACAGACAGAAACGGGCCTCACACGTGCGGACACACAAGTGTGGACGCACGTGCCCGGGCGCACCAGGGCGCGCGCGTCCTCCGTCACTCCCGCGGAGCACGGGCACGCGCGGGCGCCCCTGGCTGCCGCGGGCGGCGGGCGCCCCCTGGTGGGCTCGGGCCGCGGCGCGGGCCCTGCCGCGCGTCCCGCCGGGCTGCGCGCGCGCCTAGCGGTCAGGTTCGGACGGGGTCAGCGCGGGGCCGCGGAGTCGGGTCCCCGTTTCCTTCCTCCCGTCGCAGCCCCTCTGTCGGGCCCGTGGGAGTCTAGCCCGCAATGTATTCTCCTCACCTCCCCAGGGGCTCCCCAGGGGTCCCCGAGAGCAGGGTAGGCTCCGTGGGCAGGGGCTCCGCGGAAGACCCGCGGCCTCACCCGGGGGCGTCACTAGGTGGCAGCACGAGCCCAAGGGCGCACCTCAGCCTTGACCCTGCGCCCGAGCGCCGCCGCGGCCCCTGGGAGGGCCCTGAGGGACCGGAGCGAGGCCTGGCCGATCAGTTTTCTAGCTTCGCGATGGGCACGTGTAGGTGACCAGACTGCACACACGCGTGGTGGCACGAGAGCCTCTCTGGAGACGGGATGTCAGACAAGGAAAAGCACACCAGGTGAGGGAACAACATGTGCGAAGGCCCAGGGATGGGCAACCAGTGGGAGCCGAAAGGCACCCGGGGCCCAGCTGGCAGCCCCCACGGCCAGGCGCCGGGCTCACTGGGGGGCTGCAGAGCGGCCCTGGGCGCAGGGGTGGGGGTCGGGGGAAGGAAGCCAGCGCAATCAGGGGCTGCGACAGAATCCAGAGGTTTATTTAAGCCAGATTCTGACCCTAAGCTTTCCCAGTACGGATGCTTAGGATGGAGCCACCTGCAGAAAATTTCAGAATCCCATTCCCCCGGCGGCTGCCGAGGTTGATGCCGCAATTTCAGGAGCAGAAGAGGGGCACCTGGGGGCTCAGTCGGGGAAGCGTCCGAGTTCGGCTCAGGTCATGTTCTTTTGGCTTGTGGGTTCAAGCTCCTAGCTGAGCTCCATGCTGACAGCTCAGAGCCTGGAGCAGCTTCTGATTCTGTGTCTCCCTCTCTCTGACCCTCCCCTGCTCGCACTCTCTCTCTCTCAAAAATAAATAAACGTTAAAAAAAAAAAAAAA
>PJEM01018317.1:0-19164 GCA_004023845.1 Helogale parvula | reverse complement strand
GAGTGGCAGAGTGTCTGAGTGGACAGACTTGCACATGAACAAGGCACCTGGACAAACAGATTTGAACTTGTCCGTTCCAAAGGCAATATTGCTCCTCTGGATCATTTTACTGGCTACAACCTTGGCCATCTCAAGAGAAATTCCTTCCCAACTCATGTCTGTAAAACCTTAAGAATGCCTTTCATTAGCAAGACAGACTTCAGACTGGTTTTGACAATTGGGAAATACCTCTAAAATGGTAGCTTAATGATTTTATGTGTATTTCCTCTTGAGCCTCCACTGTTTGTTCAAAACCCACAGATTATTATTTTTTTAAATTGTGGCAGAGCGGAACCCTAATCTTGTCAACAAAATCCTTTTGCCTAATGAAAAATAATCAAGGAATAGTATCTAAATCCAAAAAAGTTGGGGGGGGGGTGTTATACAGACAACCCTACCCATACTCATAAAGCCAAGGAAGTTTCCACTTGAGGGTAGGCATTATTTTGTGGGACTCTGGAACATCCTTGAGTGAGGAGTTGTCACACACAGATGAGTTATGACAGGGCAGAACTCCTTCTAATCAAGTTAGATCTGTGGCCCATGATGCTGGGGTACTAGGGAAAGTTTGGCCTTTACTATACTGGGGAAGAAGACAGTCTGGTCTTCTCTGGGAAGATATGGGCTTTAAGGGGAGGCAAGACTGGCTGAAAAAACTTTCAGATAAGTGCAAAAAATAAAGAGTAAGATCCCTTGTTGAAAAATTAACAAGAGTTTCAAGATGGTAAAAACAGAATGTTAAACCAGTCATGGGAACCTGTGGGACCACACAGGTTGCATATCCATGAGACTCACTCTGAGGTTGACATTTTAGCACCCACACTGGTCCTGCTGCCTGGAAATTGAGGCATTAAATAAAATGAACATCCTCTAACCCCACCCCTGCTACCATGTGTACACATTTTTATATGATGACTTTGCTTACCATGCTCCAATATGATTATATAAGTTTTTTTAAGCATAAGTATTTTTTAATGTTTGTTTTTTTTTGAGAGAGAGAGAAAAAGAGAGAGAGAGAGAGAGCATGCGCAGGGGAAGGGCAGAGAGAGGAAGATACAGAATCTGAAGCAGGCTCCAGGCTCCAAGCTGTCAGCCCAGAGCCCGACACAGGGCTTGAACCCACAGACTGTGAGACCATGACCTGAGCTGAAGTCAGATGCTCAACCAACTGAGCCACCCAGGCGCCCCAGGTTATATAAGTTTTAACTAGCATTTAATATATACCAGGCTCCAGACTAATCATTTTACATGCATTATCTTGTTTAATCCTGGTGAAAATCCCTAGGAGGTCAGAACTTTTATTTCCATTTTGTAAATGAGGAAACTAGATCATAGGGATAATAATTTATTTGCCTAAGGTTATGAACTAGAAATTGGCAATTTAAGAAAATAACAAAGATCAGAGGGGAAATAGATGAAATGGAGACTGAAAAAGACTTTAATAAAAGATCACTGAAACTAAGTAGGTTAATGGAAATCACAATGGACAAATCTTTAGACTAACCAAAAAAAAGAGAAGACTCAAACAAATACCTTGATACCAAAACCAGACAGACACTACAAACAAAGCAAACGAACAAAAACTACAAGCCAATATCTCTGAACATAAATGCAAAACTCCCCAGAAAATATTAGCAAACCAAATTTGACAATACATTTAAAAGTTATTCATCACAATCAAGCAGGATTTATTCCAGGGGCGCAAGGGTGGTTCAGTATTGGCAAGTCAATCAACACGATACATCACACTGATGAGAACAAAGATGAAAACCGTATGATCTTCTCAATAGATGAAGAATAATTTGACAAAACATAACATACATTCATGATAAAAACCTCTGGACAAGGGGAGTTTAGAGGGAGCATATCTAAACATAATAAAGGCCGTATATCAAAAGCCCACAGCTAACAGCATACTCCATGGTGAAAAACTGAAAGCTTTTTCTCTAAGATCAGGAATTAGCCAGGGAGTCCATTCTTGCCACTTTTATTCAACATAGTACTGAAGTCCTCGCTGCAACAATCAGACAAGAAATAAAAGGCATTCAAATTGGTAAGAAAGAAGTAAAACTGTCAGCATTTGCAGAGGACATGGAACTATATATAGAATCCCTAAAAAGGCCATAAAAAAAAAACTATCAGAAATGATAAAGGAACTCGGTAAAGTTATAGGATACAAAATTAATATGCGGAGATAGGTTTCATTTCTCTCCTAATAGTGAAGTAGCAGAAAGAGAATTTAAGAAAACAACCTCAGGGGCGCCTGGGTGGCTCAGTCGGTTAAGCGTCCGCCTTCCGGCTTCGGCTCAGGTCATGATCTCACGGTTCGTGGGTTTGAGCCCCGCGTCGGGCTCTGTGGTGACAGCTAGCTCAGAGCCTGGAGGCTGCTTGGGATTCTGTGTCTCCCTCTCTCTCTGACCCTCCCCTGCTCATGCTGTCTCTCTCTCTCTCTCTCAAAAAAAAAAAAATCTCATTTACGATTACACCAAGAAGAATACCAAGGAATAAATTTAAACAAGAAGGTGAAGGATGTGTACTCTGAAAACTGTAAGACATTAATGAAAGAATGACACAAATGGAAAGGTTTCCATGCTTATGGGTTTGAAAACTTAATGTTAAAATGTTTCTACTACCCAAATCAATCTACAGATTCAATGTAATCCCTATCAAAATACCAATAGCATTTTTCACAGAACTAGAACAAATCATTGTAATCTCGTATAGAACCACAAAAGACCCCAAAGAGCAAAAACAATCTTGAAAAAGAAGAACAAAGCTGGGAGTATGACAATCCCAGATTTCACAATATACTACAAAGCTGTAGTAATCAAAACAGTATGATACTGACATAAAAATAAACACATAATCAATGGAACAGGATAGAGAGTCCAGAAATAAACTCATATTTATCCGGTCAATTAATAAAGGTCTCCTCAGGCAAGGGAAACTAAAGCAAAATAATCAAATGGGACTACATCAAAACAAAAATTTTTGCACAGCAAAGGAATCTATCAACAAGCAACTCACTGAATGAGAAAAAAATATTTGCAAATGACATATTTAATTAAAGGTTAGTACCCAAAATATATCAAGTACTTATACAACTCAATACCCAAAAAACAAATAATCCAATTAAAAGAAGACACAAATAGACAGTTTTTCCAAAGACGACCTATAGTTGGCTAACAGACACATGAAAACATGCTCAGCATCACTCATCATTAGGGAAATGTGAATCAAAACCACGAGATATCACCTTACACCTATCAGAATGGGTACAATAAAAAAAAAATAAATACCAAGTGTTGGCAAGGACATGGAGAAAAAGGAACCCGCATGCTCTGTTGGTAGGAATGTAAATTAGTGTAACCACGGTGGAGGTTTCTCAAAAAATTAAAAATAGGATCACCATACGATCTAGTAACGCCACTAGTAGGTATTTGCCAAGAAAAATACAAAAAACTAATTTGAAAAGATATATACACCCCTATGTCTACTGCAGCATTTGCAATAACCAAGATATGGAAGCAACCCAGGTGTCCACTGATAGATGATTGATTAAAAAAGATACGTTATCGGGGCGTCTGGGTGGCTCAGACAGTTAAGCAGCTGACTTGGGCTCAGGTCATGATCTCATGGTTCGTGGATTCGAGCCCCACGTCAGGCTCTGTGCTGACAGCTCAGAGCCTGGACCCTGCTTCAGATTCGGTGTCTCCCTCTCTCTCTCTCTGCCCTTCTCTTCATTCTGTCTCTCAAAAATAAATAAACATTGAAACAAATTAAAAACAAAAGATGTTATCTATATACAACAGAATATTACTCAGTCATAAAAAACAATGAGATTATGCCATATGTAATAACTCTTTGCAACTGAAATAATCCAGAGACAAATACCATGTGACATCACTTATATGTAGAATCTAAAATAGATATGAACACAGATTTTTTTAAATGTTTATTTTGAAAGAGAGAGAGCACACACACACACACACACACACACAAGGCGCAGAGAAAGGGAGAGAAAATCCTAAGCAAGCTCTGTGCCATCACACAGGTTGACATGACACTTGATCCCATGAACTGGTGGATCATAACCTGAGCTGAAGTCAAGAGTTGGATGCTTAACCGATTGAGCCACCCAGGTGCTCCCTAACACAGACTCTTAAATACAGAGAACTGGTGGTTGCCAAAGTGAAGGCGTGGGTGGCGATGGGTGAAATAAATAAAGGGGATTAAGAGGTAAAGTTTTCAGATATAAAATAAGTCATGGAGACGAAGTGCAGCATAGAGAAAATGGTCAATAATATTATAATAGTGAAGTATGGGACAGATGGTGACTACACTTATCAAGGTGAACACTGAGTGATGTATAGGATTGTTGAATCAATATATTCTACAGCTGAAATTAATGTAACATTTCGGTAATTATACTTCAATTTTAAAATGATACAAAAGTGAAATTAAAAAAAGTTATAAGGGTAAAAGCTCACATCACTAGAAAAAAAATTTATTCATGCGTGGTGATGGATGCTAACTAAACTTATTCCGGTAATTATTTCACAATATGTACATATATGAAATTATTATGCTGTATATCTAAACTAATACAATGTTATATGTGAGTTACATCTTAATTTTAAAACTAGCAAGTGTGGTTGAGGTTGTGGAGAAATTGGAACTCTCGTGATTGCTAGCGGGAGTGTAAAAAAGATGTAGCCACTTGGAAACAGTGTGG
This sequence comes from Helogale parvula, assembly GCA_004023845.1. NCBI lineage: Eukaryota > Metazoa > Chordata > Mammalia > Carnivora > Herpestidae > Helogale > Helogale parvula. The sequence continues at coordinate 14,390 of PJEM01018317.1, read as the reverse complement.
TGTTTCAAAAAAAAAAAATAAGTTAAACATAGAAATATCGTACGGTCCACTATTCTGCTTTTAGAAATTGAAAGTGAAAGGCAGGGAATCAAACACCTATCCGTATACCTATGTTTATAGTAGTTGTTCACAACAGCCAAAATGTAGGAGCCCAAGTGTCCTCTGACAGTGGACGCAGTAAACAAAATGTGGTATATCCGTACCGTGGAATACTACTCAGCTGTAAAAAGGAAAAAATACATGTAAAGGAATATTATTCAGCTGCACAGTATGAACTTTGCAGACATCATGCTAACTAAAATAAGTCTCATCACAAAAGGATAAATACTATCTGATTCCACTTGTATGAGGTGCCTAGAGTTGTCAAGTTCATAGAGACAGAAGTGGAATGGTAACTGGGGACAGAGGACGGGGGAGGTATTGATTAGTAGATTCAGAACTTCAGTTTGGGAAGATGAAGAGAGTCTTAGAGATGAATGGTAGACCAGTTACACAGCAACGTGAATATATTTAAATGCCACTAAATTCAACAGGCAAAACTTAGCAAAATGGTAAATTTTATGTTAAGTATTTTTACCACAGTAAAAAGCACCATTTTTGCGGGGGAGGGGTGCAGGCAGTGGCATTCAGCCCGAGTGTGGACTTGGGGTGGGACTGGAAGGAGGCACGAGAGGCACACGTTACTGGAGAAAATTTAAGGACACATGAAATAACTCAGTAATCAAGATAAATACAAATTTAATGCAATCTTTTCATTAAACTTCTTTGAGATAATTGTAGATTTTCATGCGACTCTAAGAAATAGTATTCCTGGGGTGCCCAGGTGGCTTGGTTGAGCATCTGACTCTTGATTTTTAGCTCAGGTCATGATCTCATGGTTTGTGAGTTTGAGCCCCACATCGGGCTTCATGCTGACAGTGCAGAGCCTACTTGAGATTCATTCATTCATTTATTCATTCATTCATTCTCTCTCTGCCCCTCCCCTGCAAAACAAATAAATACACTTACAAAAAAAAAAGAGTGCTACCTTTTATACTCAGTTTCTTACTATAGACTTTACAAATCTATAGTAAAATATTGCAACTAGGTTACCGATGTTGATACAGTCAAGATGCAGAGCATTTCCATCTGCACAAGGATTCCTCACGTTGCCCCAACTTCCCTCTTCCCACTCATGGTCTAAAAGATCCCCAAAGCCCCATCTCCCTATCTGGAGAATTAGAAGAAAAACGTGGTAGGATCCATTCCCCGAAACACCTTTTATCTCTGATGTTATTTCTACTCTGGTAATGTGATTTATGTATGTTTTACAAGAATAGTCACTGGAAAACCTTTGTTAATAGGAGGACATTGTCAGAGTGATTGTTCCTTCCCCTTAAGTCCCTCAGTAGAGCACAATGTCACTGCTCAGATCCCGTGACTGCAGATGCTGCTCTGACCCCTTAGGACAGACACTGCTTGTTACATGCCCAACATACATCTATGCACCTGCCATTTCTTCCTCTAACAGAATCCTACTTTTGTTTTATTGGTACTCCTCTGAGCATCCTGTTTATAGAAAGGCTAGTCTCATATTTAAGTCCACAGAGAATTTTTTTTTCTCAGCCTATCATGAGAACCCATGTCTTTTGCTGCTGGTATAGACATAAACATGTGACGAAATTTGGGCCAGTGACACATAGGAACTGATGCCTGGAATAAGTGGTCATCTTGGTGTCACTCTGCAGACTAATGAAGCCCAGACACCCAGTGCCTACGTCTGCCCTCTCTTTGGACAGATGGTAGGTGATAGCATCAATCTATTATTCAATCTAATGGGGTTGTTAGTTTTTTGTTACTTACAGCTAAAAGCATCTCATCTGATAGTATCCTATATAAATAGGATATTAGGAGATCTAGGAGTCTTAATTAAGAAAACAATCTTCTGTGTTCGCTTCAGCAGCACATACACTAAAGAAAACAGAATCTTCTGAACCCTTTTCTCTCAGTGACACGACAGATATATCTGATACCAAAGTCCACATTTAGCCTCTCTATTGATCCATACACATGTTGCCCACTATTATATTTTAGGGCTTTTTAAAAAACCCTTCTACAAATCCTTTTAGTATTATCTCCAGGTATTACAATGGCTGGACATTTCCCTGGATATCAGCAGTTTGAAAACTACATGCTTCTTACCGGGAAAAGAATCACAGCAGTCCTAGATGCTGGTCCCCATGGGGAATTTGTGTAGATTGGGGGGGGGGGAAAAGCTAATCAACAAAATGATACTGTATCACACTAGCTTCACCCTTGTCTGTCCATTGTGTTACTTAAATAACAAACACATGAAAGGACAAATGAGCTAATTCTCTAGGGTTAGCCAAGCAGGAATAGAGCCTAAACCAGAGAAATCCCAGATTTACTCAACAAGGCCATATTTTCCTGGGGTGCTTTACACAACTTATGGATGACACAGCCTCGGACCTTGGCTATTTTGGTTTAGTTACACGTGGTGCAAGAAACTGACACATGGATAGTGATCCGTTGATATAAATGTGGTTTTCAGTGCCTGCAGAGTTGCTTGTTTTCTCTCTGTGGTATTGGACCCTTCTCATTCATTCCCCTTATGCTATAAGCCCTGTTGGTCAGTCAACATTGGCTTTGTTAACATCTACAAAATGGATTATGTTTCAGAAGCACTAATGGGGAAATTAGTACTTCTGAAACATCCATGGCATGCAAAAACACTGCAATATTGTTACAGTGCAGATTCTGATTCATTAGATCCCAAATAGGACCTAAGTTCTGTGTTTCTAACAAGTTCCCAAGAGCTGCTGATGCTATTCATCTTTGGACCACTTTGAGCAGCAAGGAGTAGTATCATCAGTACCTGTGACTGAATTCTGCGGGATTAAATTCAGGCCACGATCGGGGAGCCTGGGTGGCCCAGTCAGTTGGGCATCCAACTTCTGCTCAGGTCATGATCTCATAGTCTATGGGTTTGAGCCCTGCATCGGGCTCTGTGCTGACAGCTTGGAGCCTGGAGCATGCTTCAGATTCTGTGTCTCCTTCTCTCTCTCTCTCTGCCCCTCCCCCACTCATACTATCTCTCTCTCTCATAAAGAAGGAAACTTAAAAAAAAATGAAACGAGATTTTCATTTTCGTTAGGGGGCTTGCATGAACCTGGTTAAACAAGAGCTTGTGGTTAGTCAGACCCTTCTTCAGTGGATGAAACCGTAATATGTGGAAAACCAGAAGGCTTCCGTGAGAGGGCGTGAAAAGGACTGAAGATGGAATATGTCCTATTCAGTGGCCCCTGAAACCCTGTGGAACGCATGAGGATTGATGGTTGAACACCATCAAATTGCCAGAGCCAATAACGTTCTCTCTTTGCTTAAGCAACTAGAGTTGGATTCCTATTACTTACAGCCAAGCCTCCTAACAATTAAAAGTTGCAATGCAATAGCTAATTATGATATATCCCTACAGAAGAATCCTACAGCTTTCAAAAAGCATTATTTCAGAAAACATTGAGATGAATAATAAAAGCTTTATAAAATGCAATATCAATGCACATATAGAAAAAATAGAGATATATAAATTTTGAAGACTATAAAATTCATTTCTCGAAAACCTAATGGTTCTTCTGTGGGCTGAATAATGGGCCCCCAAATATGTCCAATGTCCATGTCCTAATCTTCTGGAAAAGAACTTTGCCAGTGTGATTAAGGATCTTAAGATATGGAGACTTGCCTGGATTATCTGAGTTGGCCTGCAATGGTCCTTATCAGATGGGGACAAGAGAGTAGAGTCAGAGGAAATATGTTGACAGAAGCAAAATTGAAGTAATGTAATTTGAAGATGGAAGAAAGGCATCTCAACCAAGAAATGTAGCTGGCCACTAGAAGTTGTAAAAGGCAAGGACATATTTTTGCCCTCAGAGCCTTCAGAAAGCCAACACCTTGATTAAATTGATTTCAGACTTCTGATCTCTAGAACTGTAAGATAATAAATTCATATTGCTCAAAGCCATTCAATTTGTGGTAATTTGTTAGAGCAGTAAGAAATAATACAGTAATTGTTTCCATGCTTTCCTCTAATCAATGGGTTACTTTTATAAGAAACAATTTAAGGAATAAATATTGCTCAATATAAAATAAGGGATCATACAAATAATAGATTTCTTTTTACATTTTAACATTGCTTGCTATTATTTTCTAGGACTGCAGAATACAATCACAGTGGTCTTTTTAAAAAATTTTTTAAATGTTTGTTTATTTTTGAGAGAGAGAGAGAGAGAGAGAACAGAAGCAGGGGAGGGACAGAAAGAGAGGGAGACACAGAATCTGAAGCAGGCTCCTGCCTCTGAGCTGTCAGCACACAACCCAATTGCGGGGCTTGAACCCAGGAACTGTGAGATCATGACCTGAACCAAAGTCAGATGCTCAACTGACGGAGCCACCCAGGCACTCCTATCAGAGCACAGTTTTATTTCAATTCCTACTTCAGGAGAATCTCACTTCCTAATAAGAGAATTCTGAGCCCATCATTCCCTTGGAGAATCTCCTGATTTCTGCTGGTAATATCCAACAGTTGACTTAAAGTGCATCCCAAGACTGACACCTGATGAAAGCCAAAAGACCCACTGACATATTCCAGTCTCAGAGCACTTCAACAGAGCAATGCCTAACATCACTTGGTATCTCCACTCTCCTTTCAGTGTATTCCCAGCATTGTGACTCTAGAACCACATTTGGAATCACCAAGAACAACAAAATGACAGGACTGCCAAATGCATGCTTAAGTCTAGTGTAATAGTAAAGATCTTGAAACTCTGAATGCTGCTCTCATGAAACAACTAAAAGAGACTGAAGAGTCCTGGTTGGACATTCCTATCCCCAGGCAAGGATTATTGGCCTCTCTTCTGAGTCTTCATGGCCCTCTGTGTATGTTTTGTTGTTGTTGTTGTTGTTGTTGTAGGACTTTGTCTACTCTCTCATAATTATCTGTTTATGCATCTATCTCCCCAACAGACTTTTATTTCCTCCAGGATAGGGTGTATGTTTTATTTCTTTTTTGATTTTCCAGTCTAAGACACTGCCTAGCACAGACAAGTCATTTAATTAATGTTTGTTGAATTGAATCCTAGGCTCATAAACAGAACCTTAGAACTCATACTTATCCAAGATGATAATAATTCAACTTTCTTGAATTTATCTTCAAAGAAGTCGCTAAAGTAGAATAACATATCATCATGACCAACTCCCCTTGGCTTTGAACAGGAGATTCCTTCTAGGGGGAACCTGTCAATCTCTAACTTGAGTCTACATTTCAAAGGGTAAAATTCAGATAGTACCCTGGACCTCCAAATGAGTGCATGATATATGAGAGACCTATCAAGTCCTCTATTTTCTCCTACTCGGGATTGATTCAAGGCTAATACTGGTTGATGACAGTGATAGCTCTTCCTCTTCAAGATGGCTTTGCTAAACGTGTTTGGAGGCACAAAGAAACTCAAATGATTGGTCCTTTAAGATCTTCTCAAGAGGCTACTGAAGTGACTGGCTAGAGTTCCTTTAGCATATGATAGAATAGAAGCATTTTGTCTTCAGAATCAAATTAATCTGGGTTTAAATCCCAACTATAACTTTTAATAGCTGATAGACATGGGGTGTGTGATTTTATCTCCCTGAACTATCATTTAGAAAGTGAGGATAAAATATCAACCTATTGAGATTTTGCAGCATAGAATTCCTGCACTTAGCAAGTACTCAAAAAGTAATAGTTGACATTGTTATGAATAATTATTATTCCACACAAGTGGCTCCAGAGAGGGTAAGGTGTGATGTTATATACACCTATCTGTCCCAAATCTGGAGGACACATTCCCTAGGTATTTGTTTTCTCTGATGTAGACCATCTAGCAGTGAGGCCATAAGCAAAAGTGGTTTTATCTTGGTTCATCAAACTGCCATCATCAAACAGAGAAGACTTACACCTAATGGACAAATCGCTGTGACAGTCCCATTCTCAGTAACTTTTACTAGCCCATGCTAACTGAAGGCCACCAATATTTTAGGGTTAAAAGTCTCAGAAGCACCACAGTTGAGAAATTTCTGTGTCTAACCAGAATGGAGTAACAGGAACTAGATTTATTCTCCCACCTGAAATAACTTACAAACAAACAAGCATATGAAACAATTGGTTTTAAGATATTGGATATCAGTGGTGAAGTACTGTTCCCTGAGAGATCAAACAAAGGAGATACTCCCTACAATTACTGTGACTTCCTGCCTGGAGAGTTTCCAGGTTGTACAGCATGGAAGGGAAACCCAAGTAGAATTTATCAAACTTTTGGAGATGAAGAGATGAAGTGAGGAGTCCAGAGAGAACAAGGTGACTAGAGTTCAGAAGACAGAGATGAACGAGTTACAGGGAGAAAGCTTGGGAGAGTTACAGAAGATGCCTCTTGAGTCCTGATCAGCACGTATATGGAAATAAACGGCCCATACATTATCAAGTGCACACTTGGAATTCAAACACGTTCAAATAATAGTTCTTATCAGCCAGAATAGAGAATATAATTCACAGGCTATTGGGTAGATACTCAGAAGAGTTTTGTTTCATTGGTGGGGCACAATTTGCCTTACACTAAATACTGCTCTGGTGTCATCTAACAAAACTTAAAACTTTTAGTTTTATTGTTTTAGTCATTTTATGATTAAATTGTTTCCAAGTAACTTAATTGCATTTAAAAAATCCCAAGAATATTTGTAGAAATACGAATCTATCTACCCACCCTACAAAGTACAATTATCAACATTTGACATTCAATAAAACATTCCAGGAATGTAAAGAAACAGGAAAATATAACTCATGAAAAGGGGGAAAAAATCAATCAATGGAAATATACCCACTAATAATGTATAGAATTAGCAGAAAGGGATATTAAAGTAGTTAATACATCCCATATGTCTAAATGCTAGCAAAAAGAGCACATTTTATAGAGATATGGAAAAAGGTTTTAAGGACCTAATCAAACATCTAGAAATAAAAACTATGATGTCTGAAATGAAAAATCAAACAAATGTGACTAACAGGTTAGACATGGCAAAAGACATATGAACTTGAAGGTACAGTGACAAAAACTATCAAAGATAAATCTTAGAAAACTAAATCGAAAAAAACAAACAAATGGTATCACTGAGCTGAGAAAATATTAGGAAGCCCAATATACATGTAACTGGAGTCCAAGAAGTAAGGGAAAAGGACAGAAAACTAACATAGGTTGAAAATGCTTGAAAACTTTTCAAATTTGATGAAAACTATAAATTTGCAATCCCAGATTTTCACAAACCCCAAGTGCAAGAAATCTAAAGAAAACCAAATCAGTATATATCATAATCTAATTTCACCCAACTCATTAAGAAGAAAAACCTTAAGAACAGCCGGATTGAAAAAAAAATCACATTAAATATAGAATAAAAGCAGATATTACACTATGGAAGCAGTGCAAAGCCAGAAGAATATGATGCTGAATCTTTTAAATCCCTACAGAAAAAAAAATTTCATTTCAAGAGAATTAGAAGACAAGCCAAAGACTGGGAGAAAACATTGTCAGAGACACATTTAATAATGACTATGATGAAACATATACAAAGAACTCTTAAAATTCAACAATAATAAATCAATCTGGTTTTAAAATAGGCCAAAAACCTTAACTGATACCTCACCAAAGAAGGTATACAAATGGCAAATAAGTGAATGAAAAAATGTTTCACATACTGTCATCCTGAAAATGCAACTCAAAATAACAATGAGATAACACTACACACTTATTAGAATGACCAAAATCTAGAACACTGACAACATCAGATGTTAGTGAGAATGCAATAGAAATAGTCATTCATTGCTAGCGGGAGTACAAAATGGTACAGCCACTTTGGAAGACAGTTTGACAATTTTTTATAAAATTAAGTATACTCTTACCATGTGATCCAGCAATTGTGTTGCTTGGTGTTTACCTAAAAGATGTGAAAACTATGTTCACACAAAACCTTGCACGAGAATGTTTATAGCACTTTCATCCAAAATTGCCAAAACTTGGAAACAACCAAGATGTCCTTCAGGGATGAATGGATGAACAAATCATCTTACATTCAGATAATGGATGATTTAGTGCTCAAAAAAAGGTGAACTATCAAACCATGAAAAGACGTGAAGGAGTCTTAAATGAAGATCACTAAGGGAAAGAAGCCAACATGAAAAGTCTAGGGGCACCTGCGTGGCTCAGTTGGTTAAGAATCCAACTTTGGCTCAGGTCATGATCTCATGGTTGGTGGGTTCGAGCCCTGCATTGGGCTCTGTGCTGACAGCTTGCTGGGAGCCTGGAGCCTGCTTCAGATTCTGTGTCTCCTTCTCTCTCTACCCTCCCTGCTCACGCTCTGTCTCACTATATCTCTGAAAAAATAAATGTAAAAATTAAAAAAAAAAAACAAAAAAGAGAAGTCTATATACTGTGTGACTCCAACTATATGACATTCTGGAAAAAGCAAAACTATGGAATCGATAAGGAAATCAATGGTTTCAGGGGATGGGAGAGTGGGGGATAGAATAGGCAAAGCACGGAGGACTTTTAGGGCACTGAACTTCCTCTGTAGGATAGCATAATGATGGACAGATATGTCATTATATATTTGTCCAAATTTGTAGAATGTAAAAAACCAAGAGTGAACCCTAAGGTAGACTATGGACTTTAGATAATTAAGATGAACCCACCTAAGTTCATCGAATGTAAAAAGTGTATCATTTTGGTGAATGATGTCGGTAATTGGGGGAGAGTGCATGTGCAGGAGAAAAAGTTATATAGGAACTCTCTGTGCTTCCCTTTCAATGTTAAAGTCTTAAAAAAATAACTATCACCCTAGAATTCTATACCTAACAAAAATAAACGTGAAGACAAATAAAGACTTTTTAGACAAACAAAAGCTGAAATAATTACTCATCAGCTAACTTGCACTATAAGACATATTAATGAAAGATAGGATGAAAGTAATATGGATGGAATGGGAATCTACACAGAGGAGAGAAAAGCTATGGAAACAGTGCTATGTTGGTCAATATAAATACATTTCTTACTATTTAAATCTCTTTAAAATATAATTGTTTAGATAAAAACAACATATTCTGGGGTTTATAACAAAGAAGTATATGATAATAGCCAAAAGGCCAGGAAAGTTGTATATAGTTGTAAAGTTCTTCCACTATACTTGAAGAAGTAAAATACTTGTCGACAAAAGGCTGTGAATTATTAAAGATGTGTAATACAAAACCAATAGTAGTCACTGAAATAGCGCAATAAAAAGTAATTGTCAACAAACCAATAAAAGGGATAAAATCAAATCATAAGAAATGCTCAATCCAAAGAATGAAGAAAATAAGAAAAGGGGAAGAACAGCTAAGACAAGTAGAAAGCATATATGTTCATTTAAATTGGTAAATTTAAATCCAACCATACCCAAAGTCACATTAAATACAAATGGTTTAAACACCCCAACAAAAAGGTAGATATTATCTAATTGAATATAAAAAACAAATCCATCTATATGCTAACTAAAAGAAACTCACTTTAAGTAAAAAAATATATATAGGTTAAAAGTAAAGAATGAAATACACACACACACCATGACAACACTTAACAAAAGAAAGCTGGACTGGTTATATTAATATTAGACAAAGTATATTTTAGGGAAAATACATCATCAGGAATAAATATGGCCATTTTATAATGACAAAATATCTGTTGAACAATAAGACAGAAATTCCAAATGTTTATGGCCATAATAATAGAGATTCAAAATTCCTAATAGGATTACAAGGAGAAGTAGATAAATCTATAATTACAGTTGGAGATTTCAATGCCCCCCCCCACTAAAACAAGCAGACAGAAAGTCAGCTGGTGTAACAACTAATTTTATATGATAATTTGACTGGGGTAAGGGGTACCCCAAGTAGTAAAATATTATTCCTGGGTGTCTCATTGAGACTGTTTACATAAGAGATTAACATTAGAGTCAGTAGACTGAGTAAAGAAAATCTCACCAATGGGGATGGGCATCATCTAATCCCTTGAGTACCCAAATAGAACAAAAAGGTGGAGGAAGTATAAATTCCATCTCTTCTTGAGCTGGGATGTCCATCTTCGGTTGCTCCCAGACATCAGAGTTCCTGGTTCGCGGGCCTTCAGACACTAGGACTTACATCAGCAGCCTCCTGGTTCTCAGGCCTTAGGACTTGAACTGAATTATAGCATCAGCTTTGCAGGTTCTCTAGCTTACAGAGGAAGACTTTCAGACTTCTTGGCTTCTAACTACAGGAGCCAATTCTAATAAGAAGTCTCCTCTTATATCAATATGTTATTGGTTCTGTGTCTTTGGAAAACCCTGACAAACACATTAAGGGTATAGAAGACTTGAATGAGACTTTAACCAACTTGACTCACTTGATATTTCTAGAGCATTCCACTACCCAACAGCAGGAAACATGTTTTCAAGTACGCACAGAATCCTTTACAAAATAGACTATATTCTGTCCCATATAACAAGTTGCAATAAATTTAGAAAACTTCAAAATATAAAGTATGTTCTTTATGAGGGAATTAAATTAGAAAATAAAAAAATAACTTAGAAATTCATAACAAAATAATACCTAAAAATCTCCAAATATTTGGAAACTCAATAATACATTTGTAATGCAGTCAAAGGGGAAATTAGAAAGTGTTTTGAGTAAATAAAAGTGAAAAACAATGTATAAAAATTTAGTAGGACAGGGCCACCTGGGTGGCTCAGTTGATTAAGCATCTGACCCTTGGTTTTGACTCAGGTCATGATCTCACAGTTTGTGGAATCATGTTGTTGGCACCAAGCCTGCTTGGGATTCTCTCGCCCTCTCTTTCTCTCTCCCCCTCTCCCCCTCTCTCCCTCTCTCCCTCCCTCCCTCCCTCTCTCTCTTGCCTCCCTCCCTCCCTCCCTCTCTCTCTCTCTCTCTCACCTGCCTCCCTCCCTCCCCCTCTCTCTCGCCCTCTCTCTCTCTCTCTCTCTCTCTCTCTGTCCCTGTCCCTCCTCCACTCATGCTCTCTCTCGCCCAAAATAAACGTAAAACAAATTTAGTAGGGTACAGCTAAAGCAGAGCTTAGAGGAAGATTCACGGCATCAAATCAACTAAAAATTGACAAGAAAGCCAAGAGCACTCAATGTGGAAAAGATAATCTCTACAATAAAAGGTGCTGAAAAGCTGGATACCCACATGCAGAAAAAAGAAATTCAGTCCCTGTCTTACACCACTCACAAAAATGAACTTAAAATGGATTAAAGACTTAAGCAGAAGATTTGAAATCATGAAACTACTAAACAAAAACAGGAAACTCTTTAACATTTTTTTACATGACATCAAAAGCACTAGCAAGAAAAGCATAATAAATACATGGTCCTCTATCAAACTAAAAAGTCTGGAAAGGAAAAGAAACAATGAAAACGCAACCTATGGAACAGGAGAAAATATTTATAAACCATAGGTCTGATAAGGGATTACTATCCAACGTATGTAAAGAATTCATACAACTCAATAGCAAAAAATAGTCTGATTTTTTTTTTAAACAAAAGAGCAGAGGATCTAAATAATATTTTTCCAAGAAAGACATCCAAATAGCCAACAGTTGCATGAAAAGGTGCTTAGAAAAATGCAAATCAAAACCACAATAAGTTATTACCTCACACGTTTGAATGGCTAGGTTCCAAAAGATAAGATATAAATGTTGCCAAGGGTGTGGACAAAGGGAAGCTTTATGCTCTGTTGGTAGGAATGTAAATTGATACAGCCACAAAAACAGTATGAGGCTTCCCCCCAAAATCTAAAACCAAAACTACCATATATATAATCCTGCAATCCCACTTCTAGATATATATCCAACAGAAAATGAGAACAGGACCTCAAAGAGGTGTCTGCACCCCCATGTTCTTTGTAACATTATTCACAGTGGCTAAGACACGTATACACACACACACGCAGACATGTGTATACACATAAGCACATGTATATACAATGGATTGTTATTCAGCCATAAAAATGAAGGAAATCCTGCCGTTTACAACAACATGGATGGATCTCGAGGCCATTATGTCAAAAGAAATAAGTTAGACAGAGAAAGTCAAATTCTGTAGGATATTCCTTATATGTGGAATCTGAAAAAGCCAAGCTCCGAGAAACAGAAAGTAGAACGGTGGTTACCAGGTACTGCAAAATAGGGAGATGTTGTCAAAGGGTACAAACTTGCAGTTAGAAGATGAGTAAATCCTGGGGATCTAATGCACTGTATTGGGATTATCATTAATAATAATGTATTATATACTTGAAATTTGTTAGTGTAGATCTTAAGTGTTCTCACCACAAAAAAGTGATGGTATTTATGTCACAGGATGGAGGTGTTAGCTATGAGGCTGGTAATTATTTTACAACCTGTAAGTATCAAGTCAACGTGCTGTGTATCTTAAACTTACAGTGTCATGGACTGAAGGGGAGGGGGAGGGGTAAAGGGGGTGATGGTCATGGAGGAGGGCACTTGTGGGGAGAAGCACTGGTTGTTATATGGAAACCAATTTGACAATAAACTGTAATAATAAAATAAAATAAAAATAAAAAATAAAGTTTATTTTAAAAAAGAAAACCAAACGGGACAAATGTGGAAATTCCATTTTATTCTTATTTCCATTTTATACTGTGAATAGTTTTGTTAGCAACTTTCCCTTCTACTTCCTATCTATACGCTTACATACATGTATGTACATATGTACCCATGCATCTTTTTTTTAAACACACGTGGAATAATACCATTGTATTGTTCTGATATTTGTTTTACCTTATGTGCCTCAAAGCTTTTCCTCTATTAATACATATATCTTTCCCTTGATCTTAATGGCTTTGTAAATTCTATAGAAATGTGCCATATTTTATTTAACTTTTAAACACATGACTTTTTCCAGCTCAGATTTCTATAGTGTTTTAATTTTTCCTATAAATGTGTAATGCTTTGTATGGGAGGAAAAAGAAAAGTTAAAAACAAAAATAGGAGGATCTGGCTGACTTAGTCGGAAGAGTGAGTTCAAACTCTGTATTGGATGTAGAGATTAGTTAAATAACTAGAACTTAAAAATACCACCGCTCAGGGTACCTAGGTGGCTCAGTCAGTTAAGTGTCCAATTCTTGGCTTCAGCTCCTATCAAGATCTCAAGGTTCATGGATTTGAGCCCCATTATTGGGCTCTGTGCTGACAGCTTGAGCCCGCTTGGGATTCATTCATTCTCTCTCTAAGATAAATAAATACATTAAAAAAAATTTTTTTTAAATATCGTCTCTCAAGAGCTGACAGTCTGGTCATCCTCAAGCACTGGGAATGCCACGGTCCCTGGCACCCCAGAAACTTTAGTCATGCCCTCCTATGCTCTTCCTCCACAGACAAGTCATTTCGATCACTTCACATCCCTCAAATTAGACCCTCCAGTTCTAAAGGCCTCAAGCTATGAGTGAATTTTAAGAGCACTCTATCTGTTGTAACCAATCCTGTCATTTATAAAACAAGGTTAATAACATTCACATCATAGAGTTGTTATGTGAGGAGACGGCAGACGTAAAGGGCAGCCCCTAGGATATATAGCTGGCCGTCTCCCAAGAAAACTAGAAACTACAGAAGGAAAAGTCTAAGAATCTTTTTTCTCTTTCTTAAAAGAGTTTATATTTAATGTCCACAATAATCAATCACCTGGGGTGGTTATTAAAACCGTACATCCCGAGCCTCACCTGTGAAAGTTTTTACTGAGTTGGTCTGAGCGAAGCCAGGCATCTGCACAGTTTGCAGGTGACGCTCCCAGCTGACGCTGGCACAGCCGGTGCCCAGACCCCGCGGGAGACACGGTCCGGGTCAACCGGAGCTAAGTCAGAAGGGGAGCGGCTCAGCTGCTCCAGTGACGCCCGAGCTAACGAAGTGAAAACAGGAAAAGAGCGGTCCTGCTCTCATTTTATTCCCGTCCTGTGACTTCATGAGGAAGGGCATGAAAATACTCAGAAAAGAACACCAAAGGGCAGTTAATCTGAGCAAATACGGAGAATGTAACCTAGGAACGCGTTAAGTCCCTTACATTTCTGGCCTAATACTAGGAAGCCTTTAGAGATGACTTAATGTAACGGCTGGGGATATGAAACCGAGGCTACCGGCCCCTGATCATAACTGTCAAAGTTTGAGTACGAGCAATAGAACTCTGTTGGCTTATATTTGGTGTGTATGCTGCATTCAGTTATTCTCTCAGTTAGCCAACTGCGCCTGCTTGATTATCGTTCTTAGAAAGAGAGTGCA